>CASHTH010002092.1:0-32520 GCA_030341885.1 Geodia barretti
ATACTCCAGTACTGGTACCACTGAGTAGTGTACACACCAGTAGGACCACCTCTACACTGATAGGTAGCAGTACTGCCCACTGCAGTGGAGCTCATGTTGAATATCATGGTATCCGTAGAATTAAATGTTGGACAGTCAACTATAAAAGTGCAAATAAAATAGGACAACACTATTAGAATTAAAACCTACTTGGCAGAGTTATCTTAATATCGACAGTGGAGATCATAGTAGCGGGGGAGCGAGGGAGAGTAGCTACACAGGTGTATATCCCAGTCATATTCCTGGTGGTATTCACTAACTCAAGTTCTCCACTCTCACTGACCATCTTCCCATCAGGAGAGATCCATTGTAAAGTTGGTTGAGGGTCTGAGTTTGACCCATCACACAATAGATGTAACGTATTGCCTTCAGTAACCTCTGTTTCCCCCATAATGGACGGAGGGTTGAAAACTGGTGGAGATATTTTAGAGATATATAGTAAAATCTGCCGTTGTTACATACCTTTAAAGAGCAAAACTCCTACTTTTGCCATGAAATAAGTCACATTGCATGAACTTCTGCGAAAAACCTCACAGCATTGTATGTTTGTATCCCAGAATGTACTGAACACACTGCCACTGTCATTCACTACCAATGTATCTGAATAATTATGCGTATTTTTCTTCACGACTCTTCCCAGACTGCTGCTTGGAGTAACAACTGTGTCATTCACCCTGAACACCACTTCATTAGTGAAAAATAAAATTTGTGTGTAGTTACATTCGAAGCATACTGTATCCAGAGAGGCATTAACATAGATGATGGTGTTATTGACACTGGTAAGGTTCACAGTTGTCCCACAATCCTCAGGTCCTAGCTCAGACGAGTAGACTGAAGCAAAACATTGAACCAAGCATAGCTGCATATCTCATGAACTTACCACAGCTCCACCAGATCCAGCATATCAACACAAAGTGGTAACGAACCGTAATCAAGAAGGCTAGTGGCACGTGGAGCTTCATAACGGCTTCACCTTTTCCCACTAGCTCCCCATATGAGCGTGAGACATGTGATCGTGATGTTGGGAGCCGGAGTAGTGGGGGCCGGGGGCGGTCGGTGCATCCACGAGTTTTTCACGCGCAGTCAGCGCGCGATCGGTCCGTAGTGCATTTTTGCGCATGCGCTCTGTGTGTAGTAGCCGACTGTTCATTTGCACCATGTACCACCAAGCATAGCTGCATATCTTATGGACTTACCACAGCTCCAGATCCAGCATATCAACACAAAATGGTAACGAATCGTAAACAAGAAGGCTCGTGGCACGTGGAGCGCATGCACGCGTCCGTCCATGCCATATCGCGCGCGCGCGATCGCGATGTCGCGTCGATTGTCACATTTTTGCGCATGCGCTCTGTGAGTGGCGGTCTGGCGGACTGGCATCCCTCCATGTGGTCTATTTCCCATGATTAGCATTTCAATTATTTTTCAATTCGCACACTTGGTGTGTTAGTGGGCATATATACAGTTACACTGTACAGTTTTCAAGTCAGTTCACTTAGGTTCGTTTGCTTGTCCTGCGTGCCATGATCTCTTTAGGAGTTCCATAAGCCACATTGACATCCATCTCCAACCTCTCTTCTCTTGTCTTCTGCTCTGATCCTGTGTTGGAGTTATGACATAGTTCGGATATTGTTGGAAGTGTCACTCACCTTTCTTTGTAAGAAGTACTATTTTCACAAGTGCTCCCACTAGTAGACCAGTTTGAACCAAGACAATGAGAGAGAGAATTATTACTCCAACTTGACATGGTTGGAGAGTAGACTTTTGTCCTATGTGAGGCACATAAACATGCTTGTAAGAGACAGTTGCGGTTTTATCAGCACAAACAACAGTGGTTTGTTTTGCAAACTACAACAGGGGAGAAACAAATGTTTACCTGGCCCATTAGACTCAGTACAGTCCAGAGTAGAGAGAGGGTGAGGGTCCCATACTCCAGTACTGGTACACTGAGTAGTGTACACATCAGTGGGACCATCTCTACACTGATAGGTAGCAGTACTGCCCACTGCAGTGGAGCTCATGTTGACTATGATGGCGTCTGTTGACTTCAATGTTGGACATTCAACTGTATGTGCAATATTTAAAAGAAAATTGGACAACACTTTCAGCAACCTTACTTGAAACTATGGTGATATCCACAGTGGTGTTCATAGTAGCAGTGGAGCGAGGGAGAGTAGCTACACAGGTGTATATCCCAGTCATATTCCTGGTGGTAGTCACTATATCAAGTTCCCCACTCTCACTGACCATCTTTCCATCAGGAGAGATCCATTGTAAAGTTGGTTGAGGGTCTGAGTTTGACCCATCACACAATAGATGTAGTGACTTCCTTCAGTAACCTCTGTTTCCCCCATAATTAGTGGAGGGTTTAAAACTGGTGGAGATATATTTAGTGATAGTGAAATCAACTATAATCTCGCGAAGTTTCATACCTTTAAAGAGCAAAACTCCCACTTTACCATGAAAAATTCTCATGGCATAACAATCTCTATATTCGCTAGCTATTTACCTCACAGCATTGTATGTTGTGTTCGAGAACGTACTGAACACACTGCCACTGTCATTCACTATCAGTGTATCTGAATGAATCATGTGGATAATTCTTCACCACTCTTCTCAGGGTGCTGTTGGAAGTAACAACTGTGTCATTCACTATGAACAACACCTCATTATGAAAAGCTAATTGTTGTGTAGTCACATTCGAAGCATACTGTATCCAGGGAGGCATCACATAGATGATGCTGTTATTGACACTGTAAGGTTCACAGTTGTCCCACAATCCTCAGGTCCTGACTCAGACGAGTACACTGAAAGAACAATCATTGAACCAAGCATAGCTGCATATCTTATGGACTGACCACAGCTCCACCAGATCCAGCATATAATCAACACAACTGGTAACGAATCGTAATAAAGAAGGCTCGTGGCACGTGGAGCTTCATAACGGCTTCACCTTTTCCCACTAGCTCCCCATATGAGCGCGAAACATGTGATCGGAACCTGAGTAGAGTGGGGCGGTCGGTGCATCCACATGCGCAGCCAGCGCGCGCGCGATCGATCCGCGATCGTCACATTTCTGCGCATGCGCTCTGTGTGTGGCCGACTCACACTTGGTGTTAGTAGGCATACAGCTACACTACAGATTTCTTGTGTGTAATAAGTCAGTTCACTTAGGTTTGTTTGCTTGTCCTGCGTGCCATGATCTCTTTAGGAGTTCCATAAGCCACATTGACATCCATCTCCAACCTCTCTTCTCTTGTCTTCTGCTCTGATCCTGTGTTGGATAATGACATAGTTCGGATATTGTTGGAGAGTTTGTAGTGTTTCACCTTTCTTTCTAAGAAGTATTATTTTGACAAGTGCTCCCACTAGCAGGAAAGTTTGAACCAAGACAATGTGAGAGAAAATTATTACAAAACCTCACATGGTTGGAGAGGAACATAGATGATGCTGTTATTGACACTGGTAAGGTTCACAGTTGTCCCACAATCCTCAGGTCCTGACTCAGACGAGTACACTGAAAGAACAATCATTGAACCAGCATAGCTAGCTACCTATGAACCTACAACATCTCCACCAGATCCAGCATATCAACACAGTGTAGCGAATCTTAATCAAGAAGGAACATGGCACATGGCGCTTCATTGTGCTTTATCCCTGCCGGCAAAACGCGCCACCACTGATTGCAGCGCAGCGAAATCTCATGCGATCTGACTGCGCATGGGCGCATGGGCCGGACAATAGAGCGGCGAATGTCAAAAACTCATTATGCATGCACACAGCAGTTAAGTAAGAGTTCTTGCAGGTAACGGTGAGGGAAGTTGTTCATCATCAGCTCCACGAGGGGGAAGTGGAGGAGTTGGAGTTAATTCTCTGACCATCAGAGACTCTGGCAGATCGTTGCTCACTTTTATGGGCAGTGAACCTTTCATAAAACCACATATCATAGAGATTACCATGGATTGCACTAAATTGTGAACGAGTCGTAGTTAGCTGGTATACCTGAGACATAGACCTGTCTGAGGGAGTGAGCCAGGTCATGGTGACCAATGCTGTCCACCACATCAGCTATCTCCCTCCACGTGGGCTTGTTGGGGTGGAGGTTGGCCAGCCATCCATCCACCACTTCCACCATTGCCTCACTCTCACTACCCACCTAGACAGAGAGAGATCACAATAAGACAATACATTATTCCCATGGTTGACATACATATTCAGATATTTCGTCCAGCCTCTGTACACCAACTGCCTCTCCCAGTCTCCTCCAGTGAGGAGTGACTTCCTTCAACTGAATGAGGATCTGGTCCAGACTCACCTTTGAATCTGCAGAAAGTGATACACACTATACATAACCGTCTTTCACAACTTTTGCCACTACTACTTGGTTTTAGAGTGCTGTCACTAAAAACCTTTAAAGAATTGAATTGCAAATGACTTTTTGCACGTATATACCAGCAAGTATGGGCTTTAAGAAGGTAGAAGGAATACCTTAAGCGAATTTTCATTGCGGCACAATTATTAGCGCGCATAATTTAGCGGTTTTGCTGATTCCCCCGCTAAATTCGCTAAAATTAGTATATACCCGCAATTAATAGTAACCTTAAGGTATGTAGTATAAAAGGTATACCCTTACAGACCCCCAAAAGTGACAGCACACTTCTGAAGAGTACTACAATAGGCCCTTTTAATGTCTGCTGAGTACAGATATTGACCAGCATACTAAAAAACAATGAGTTCTTTTGACCTAGATCATGTGTTGGAGGAGGTGTCTGAGGAGGTGGTGGTTGTTGGCTGGCCATGGCATTGAGGTCCAGAGCGGCATACTCAACTCTATCTGCAACCAGATCAAAACCACCACCTTCTGTGTTTAGACTCACTTCCACATACAGCAGACCCTAGGAAACAACACAGGCTGGAGTCACATGAGCATGATAGTGTATTTGCATGTACATACATACCTTTAAACCAGTACTACAAACTTGAAAGGTCCTCTTATGAACATGCAAGCACTTTTACGGAGAGTGAAATGAATAACACTGGGCTGGAGTCATCTGCTACACATGCCTTTCAGCAAAAGCTTTTCACAAAAGCTCAGAGTAAACACCACGGTTTTGTTTGGGAAAAGGGGTGGCAGTAGAGAGAGTGTAGAGGGGTGGGCATAATATATTGGCTTGCATGCTGGATACAAGAATATCCACCCACATCGTTGTAAAAAGTTTATACAAGACTTTGAAGCAACTTTTCAGGGCCTGACAGTTGGGGGAAACATGCATTGGCTGAGACAGTCACCTTTTGTTGATTCCCTTGTGGTGGTTTCTGAGCTACTGTTCTGCTGGGTTCAGGTGTCGGGTTTTCTTCCACTGTCTGGACTACACAGTATGCACCAATGAGTCCTGTTGTGTGCTCCGGTACAATAGAGTACTGTCCATTTGGCTTTCTGGTTTCTTGTGGTACTTCCAGGGGCACCAGTGGCTGAGGCACAGGTGGTTGTTTTAGTTCATCCTGCGAGTCAGAATATGACCCAGAATACCTCACTAGTTGGTTCTGGTATGGTCGTGATCATTGAGTACTGTCCCAGGGGAATGGGAGGTGTGGTGGTAGGCTGGGGCTCTGAGGGTTTCCCATTGGGCTCTGAGGGTTTCCCGTTGGGCTCTGCCGGTGTTGTTAGCTGTGACTCTATCACGAAAGACCGCCCATTTAGTGTTGTTGTTGCTGTTGTTCCTTCTGATGTTTTCTTGACCACAGGCAAGTACTGGGAATTTTTCACTGCCATTTGTTGCTCTTTATTACTATGGTTTCTAAAAAAACAAGAGACATCATAGTTCAAGTACTGTGTTAGCTTCAACCCTTTTCTAGTGTAGCTCTAAGCGTATTCTAAGCACGTATAGTCCTGGAAGTGAGAGTGCCAATTAATTCACATGAACAGCATTGTAATTGTACATGCTCAGCTTTCAAAGGATACTATCATGGATGTCTACTATACATGACTAAAACTCGACTGTACTTAGTCTGTATGTATGTTCATTACCTATTTTCTCTCAGAAGGTACTGTTCTCTCTTTTCTATTATATATGGCATCAAGAAAATTTGGGAGTCAAACATAAACAGAACAGGTATTGGAAGGGGACTTACTCCTGCTTCTCCTGCAGACACACACTGCAGTTATCACAGCACAGTTGGTGACGCAGCAGAGCAGGAGAAGTCCCACTACCCCTGCTCCCCACGGTAGCCACTTCCCTGAAAGAATCATGCAGTATAAACAGATGCGTTTGACTAAACATTGATTTATGCTGTTTTAAATACCTGTTTCTTTCGATGTGCAGTCAGGGCTAGGGTCCCATACTCCAGTACTGGTACACTGAGTAGTGTACACATCAGTGGGACCATCTCTACACTGATAGGTAGCAGTACTGCCCACTGCAGTGGAGCCCATCACCACAATGACTGTGTCCGTAGAATTTAGCCTTTCACATGAAACTGAAAATTAGAAAAGAGCAGCATCTATTTTTTAAAACTGTGCTAAGTGAATATACCTGTCTCTTTACTACAGTCCAGAGTAGAGAGAGGGTGAGGGTCCCATACTCCAGTACTGGTACACTGAGTAGTGTACACATCAGTGGGACCATCTCTACACTGATAGGTAGCAGTACTGCCCATCTTCAGTGGAGCTCATCATTACAATGACTGTGTCGGTTGAATTTAGCTTTTCACATGAAACTGAAAATTAGAAAAGAGCAAGCATCTATTTTTAAACCTGTGCTAAGTGAATCATACCTGTCTCTTTACTACAGTCCAGAGTAGAGAGAGGGTGAGGGTCCCATACTCCAGTACTGGTACACTGAGTAGTGTACACATCAGTGGGACCATCTCTACACTGATAGGTAGCAGTACTGCCCACTGCAGTGGAGCTCATGTTGACTATCATGGTATCCGTAGAATTAAGTGTTGGACAGTCACTATAAAGTGCAACATTAAGGACAACAACACTATTAGAACACACTTACTTGGCAGAATTGTGATTTCAGACAGTGGAGATCATAGTAGCGGTGGAGCGAGGGAGAGTAGCTCACAGGTGTATATCCCAGTCATATTCCTGTGGTAGTCACTATATCAATGTTCCCCACTCTCATGACCACCCTTCCCATCAGGAGAGATCCATGTAAAGTGGTGAGGATCTGAGTTTGACCCATCACAATATAGATGTAGTGGACTTCCCTCAGTAACTCTGTTTCCCCCATAATGGATGGAGGGTTGAAAACTGGTGGAGATATTTTAGTGATAGTGATACCAACTATAATCTAATTAGTTAATACCTTTAAAGAACAAAACTCCCACTTTTACCATGAAACAATTCCCACTGCATGACCATGAACCACTGGTAGCAACCTCACAGCATCGTATGGTTGTGTTCGAGAATGTACTGAACACACTGCCACTGTCATTCACTACCAGTGTATCTGAAGCGTTATGCATATAATTCTTCACGACTCTTCCCAGAGTGCTGCTTGGAGTAACAACTGTGTCATTCACCCTGAACACCACTTCATTAGTGAGAAATAAAATTTGTGTGTAGCTACATTCGAAGCATACTGTATCCAGGGAGGCATTCACATAGATGATGGTGTTATTGACACTGGTAAGGTTCACAGTTGTCCCACAATCCACAGGTCCTGGCTCAGACGAGTAGACTGAAGCAAAACATTGAACAAGCATAGCTTCATATCTTATGGACTTACCACAGCTCCACCAGATCCAGCATATCAACACAAAGTGGTAACGAACCGTAATCAAGAAGGCTCGTGGCACGTGGAGCTTCATAACGGCTTCACCTTTTCCCACTAACTCCCAATATGAGCGTGAGACATGTGATCGTGATGTTGGAGCACAGGAGTAGTGGGGGGCGGTCGGTTGAGGTTTTCACAGCGCGCGATCATCGTCACATTTTTGCGCATGCGCTCTGTGTGTGGCCGACGCACACTTGTGGACGCTCGTAGTGCGACACGGTTTCTTGTGTGTAATAAGTCAGTTCACTTAGGTTGTTGCTTGTCCTGCGTGCCATGATCTCTTTAGGAGTACCATAAGCCACATTGACATCCATCTCCAACCTCTCTTCTCTTGTCTTCTGCTCTGATCCTGTGTTGGAGTTATGACATAGTTCGGACATTGTTGGACAGTTTGCAAAGTGTTTCACCTTTCTTGTAAGAAGTACTATTTCACAAGTGCTCCCACTAGCAGACCAGTTTGAACCAAGACAACGAGAGAGAGAATTATTACCCCAACTTTGACATGGTTGAGAGTAGACATTTGTCCTGTGTGAGGCACATAAACATGTTTGTAAGAGACAGTTGCGGTTTTATCAGCACAAACAACAGCAGTTTGTTTTGCAAACTACAACGGGGAGAAACAAATGTTACCTGGCCCATTAGACTCAGTACAGTCCAGAGTAGAGAGAGGGTGAGGGTCCCATACTCCAGTACTGGTACACTGAGTAGTGTACACATCAGTGGGACCATCTCTACACTGATAGGTAGCAGTACTGCCCACTGCAGTGGAGCTCATGTTGACTATCATGGTATCCGTAGAATTAAGTGTTGGACAGTCAACTATAAAGTGCAAAATAAAAAATAGCAACAACACTTTCAGCAACCTTACTTGAAACTATGGTGATATCCACAGTGGTGTTCATAGTAGCAGTGGAGTGAGGGAGAGTAGCTACACAGGTGTATATCCCAGTCATATTCCTGGTGGTAGTCACTATATCAAGTTCCCCACTCTCACTGACCATCTTCCCATCAGGAGAGATCCATTGTAAAGTTGGTTGAGGGTCTGAGTTTGACCCATCACACAATAGATGTAGTGGACTTCCTTCAGTAACCTCTGTTTCCCCCATAATGGATGGAGGGTTGAAAACTGGTGGAGATATTTTAGTGATAGTGATACCAACTAAAATCTAATTAGTTACATACCTTTAAAGAGCAAAACTCCTACTTTTGCCATGAAAAAATTCCCATTGCATGAACCATTGGTAAAAACCTCACAGCATTGTATGTTTGTATCCCAGAATGTACTGAACACACTGCCACTGTCATTCACTACCAGTGTATCTGAATGACTATGTGGATATTTCTTCACCACTCTTCCCAGGGTGCTGTTGGCAGTAACATTTGTGTCATTCACCCTGAACACCACCTCATTAATGAGACCCAATACTTGTGTGTGGTCACATTCGAAGCATACTGTATCCAGGGAGGCATTCACATAGATGATGCTGTTATTGCCACATGTAAGGTGTCCACAGTTGTCCCACAATCCCCAGGGTCCTGGCTCAGATGAGTAGCTGTAGAACAGATGCATTGTGCAGCACAGCTAGCTACTCTGTAGACCTACACAACAGCTCCACCAGATGCCAGCATATCAACAGCAAGTCGTAGCGAATTTTCAATCTCGACGACCATGCCACATGGCGGCTTACATTGTGCTTACCCTGCGCGCTAGACGCCCTCACACTGCGTGCAGCGCTAACGAAATCGCTGACTGCGCATGCGCATGGTCGCATGGGCACGGCGTGCCTCTCAGAGCGTGCTGAATGTCAAAAATCACTCAACCAGCTTAGCTATAGTTAGGCTACCTCTATGCACCTGCACACAGCTCACCTATCAGTTCTATGCACACAGTGAAACTAACGGTGAGGGAGTTGTTTCATCATTAGCTCCACGAGGGAAGTGGGAGGGTTGGATTTTAATTCTCTGACCACCAAGACTCTGGCGATCGTTGCTCACTTTTAATGGTCAGTGAACCTTCATAAACAACATACCATAGAGATTACCCAATGGATGCCACTATTGTTGAACGAAAGCATAGTTAGCTGGTATACCTGAGCTTGAGACTGTCTGAGGTGTGAGCCAGGTCATGGTGACAATGCGCCACCACATCACTATCCCCCCCCCCTCCACATAGGCTTGTTGGGTGAGGTTGGCCAGCCATCCTTCCCCACCTCCACCATTGCCTCACATCTCCACTACCCACCTGACGAGAGAGAGCAAATAAGACAATCCTTATTCCCTGGTTGACATACATATTCAGAACGATGTGGTCCAGGCCTCTGTACACCAACTGCTCTCCCAGCTCTTCCAGGGAGGAGTGAACTCTCTCACTGAATGAGGATCTTGTCACGACTCACCTTGAATCTGCAGAAGAGATACACACTATACATACACCGCTCTTTCACAACTTTGCAGACTAGTACTTGGTTTAGAGTGCTGCATTCACTAAAACCTTTAAGAGCAATGACTCCTTTGCACGTATTAAACAGGCAAGTAGGGCTTTAAGAAAGTAGAAGGAATACTCAGAGTAGTATAAAAGGTATACCTTACAGACCACCACAAGTGACAGCGCACACTTCTGAAGAGTCGACAATAGGCCCTTTGAATATCTGCTGATATTATATGACCAGCATACTAAAAAACAATGAGTAGCTGTTGACTAAAGGAATCATGTGTTGGATGAGGATATCTGCTGATCGTATATCTGTACATGTTATATTGACCAGCATACTCACGAAACAAACCATGAGTTAGCTAGATTATGTGTTGACCAGGAGGATGTCTGAGGAGCGGTGGTGGTTGTGGCTGGCCAATTTGTGTGAGGCTTGAGTCCAGAGCGGCATACTCGACTCTATCTGCAACCAGACCACACACACCGTCCTTCTGTGTTTAGACGCACGCTTCTCACATACACGCCGACCCTAGAGAAACAACACAGCTGAGAGTCACATGAGCATGATAGTGTGCATTGGATGTTGTACAGTACATACCTTCTAAACCACGGTACTACAAACTTGGAAAGGTCCTCTGATGACATGCAAGCACTATATGGAAGTGAAATGAATAACACTCCTGGGCTGGAGTGTTATCTGCTACACATTCCTTTCATTCAAAAGCTTTTTCACAAAACTCCAATAAACACCACAGTTTTTGTTTAGGGAAAAGGGGTGGCAGTAGAGGAGTGTAGAGGGGTGGGGCATAATATATTGGCTTGCATGCTGGATACAAGAATATCCAACCCACATCGTTGTACAATTTATAATAACAAGACTTTGAAGCAACTTTTCAGGGCCTTACAGTTGGGAAAGCATGCTTGGCCTGAGACAGTCACTTTTGTTGATTTCCCTGTGTGGTGGTTTCTTAGCTAACTGTTCTGCTGGGTTCAGTGTTTGGGTTTTCTTTCTTCCAATCCCACCGTCTGGACTTACACAGTATGCCCCTATTAGAGGAAAGTGGGGAGGGTAGGGTGGTCCAAGAAGGTAGGGTGAGTGAGGACATGGTTGGTAAAGGAGGGGTAGGTTTATGTAAGGTAGTAGTTTTAGGAGTGGTTACAGGGAGTGTTCGAGAGAGGTGCTTTCCTCCTTCCTCTTTTTTCTTCTTCTCTTCCCCTTTTTGGCAGGAACTCTTTATTTAGCAGTCCGTTAGGTTGGTTCTGTTGTGTTCTCCGTCCAATAGAGTACTGTTCCCTTATGGCTTTCTGTTTCTTGTGGTACTTTCCATGGGCACTCAGTGGCTGAGGCCAGGTGGTTGTTTTTAGTTCATCCTTCGAGTCAGAATATGACTCAGAATACTCGACTAGTTTGTTCTGGTATGGGTCGTGATCATTTGAGTAATGTCCCCCAGGGGAATGGGGGTGGTGGTGGTATGCTGGGGCTCTGAGGGTTTTTCCCCTTGGGCTCCTGAGGTTTCCCGTTGGGCTCTGCCGGTGTGGTAGCTGTGTCCTCTATCAACAGAAGAACCGCCCATTTAGTGTTGTTGTTGCTGTTGTTCCTTCTGATGTTTCTCTTGACACAGCAGTACTGGGAATTTTCACTGCATTTGTGCTCTGTATTACTATGGTTCTAAAAACACAAGAGACATCATAGTTCCAGTACGGTGTAGCTTCAACCCTTTCTAAGTGTGCATAGCCTAGTCTAAGCACGTATAGTCCTGGAAGAGTGAGAGTGCCAATTAATTCACATGAACAGCATTGTAATGTACATGCTCAGCTTTCAAAGGATACTATCATGATGTCTACTATACATGACTAAAACTCGACTGTACTCAGTCTGTATGTATGTTCATTACCTATTTTTCTCTCAGAAGGTACTGTTTTTCTTTTCTATTATATATGGCAGCAAGAAAATTTGGGAGTCAAACATAAACAGAACAGGTATTGGAAGGGGACTTACTCCTTCTTCTCCTGCAGACACATACTGCAGTTATCACAGCACAGTTGGTGACGCAGCAGAGCAGGAGAAGTCCCACTACCCCTGCTCCCCACGGTAGCCACTTCCCTGAAAGAATCATGCAGTATAAACAGATGCGTTTGACTAAACACAGATTTATTCTGCTTTAGAATACCCGTTTCTTTCGATGTGCATTCAGGGCTAGGATCCCATACTCCAGTACTGGTACACTGAGTAGTGTACACATCAATGGGACCATCTCTACACTGATAGGTAGCAGTACTGCCCACTGCAGTGGAGCTCATCATAACAATGACGGTGTCCGTAGAATTTAGCCTTTCACATGAAACTGAAAATTAGAAAAGAGCAGCATCTATTCTTTAAACCTGTGCTAAGTGAATATACCTGTCTCTTTACTACAGTCCAGAGTAGAGAGAGGGTGAGGGTGCCATACTCCAGTACTGGTACACTGAGTAGTGTACACATCAGTGGGACCATCTCTACACTGATAGGTAGCAGTACTGCCCTCTTCAGTGGAGCTCATGTTGACTATCATGGTATCCGTAGAATTAAGTGTTGGACAGTCAACTATAAAGTGCAAATAAGGACAACACTATTAGAACTAAAACTTACTTGGCAGAATTATCTTAATATCGACAGTGGAGATCATAGTAGCGGTGGAGCGAGGGAGAGTAGCTACACAGGTGTATATCCCAGTCATATTCCTGGTGGTAGTCACTATATCAAGTTCCGCACTCTCATTGACTGTCTTCCCATTAGGAGAGATCCATTGTAAAGTTGGTTGAGGATCTGAGTTTGACCCATCACAATATAGATGTAGTGGACTTCCCTCAGTAACCTCTGTTTCCCCCATAATGGATGGAGGGTTGAAAACTGGTGGAGATATTTTAGTGATAGTGATATCAACTATAATCTAATTAGTTAATACCTTTAAAGAACAAAACTCCCACTTTTACCATGAAACAATTCCCACTGCATGACCATGAACCTTTGGTAAAAACCTCGCAGCATTGTATGTTTGTATCCCAGAATGTACTGAACACACTGCCACTGTCATTCACTACCAGTGTATCTGAAGCGTTAGGCATATAATTCTTCACGACTCTTCCCAGAGTGCTGCTTGGAGTAACAACTGTGTCATTCACCCTGAACACCACTTCATTAGTGAGAAATAAAATTTGTGTGTAGCTACATTCGAAGCATACTGTATCCAGGGAGGCATTCACATAGATGATAGTGTTATTGACACTGGTAAGGTTCACAGTTGTCCCACAATCCACAGGTCCTGACTCAGACGAGTAGACTGAAGCAAAACATTGAATCAAGCATAGCTACATATTTTATGGACTTACCACAGCTCCACCAGATCCAGCATATCAACACAAAGTGGTAACGAACCGTAATCAAGAAGGCTCGTGGCACGTGGAGCTTCATAACGGCTTCACCTTTTCCCACTAACTCCCCAATATGAGCGTGAGACATGTGATCGTGATGTTGGGAGCCGGAGTAGTTGGGGCGGTCGGTGCATCCACGAGTTTTTCACGCGCGCGATCGTCACATTTTTTGCGCATGCGCGCTGTGTGTGGTCGGCTGTTCATTTGCACACTTCGTGTGTACACTTCTGTTAGTGGGCATACAGCTACACTGTTTTCTTGTGTGTAATAAGCCAGTTCACTTAGGTTTGTTTGCTTGTCCTGCCGTGCCATGATCTCTTTAGGAGTACCATAAGCCACATTGACATCCATCTCCAACCTCTCTTCTCTTGTCTTCTGCTCTGATCCTGTTTTGGAGTTATGATGACATAGTTCGGATATTGTTGGAGAGTTTGCAAAGTATTTCACCTTTCTTTGTAAAAAGTACTATTTTCACAAGTGCTCCCACTAGTAGGCCAGTTTGAACCAAGACAACGAGAAAGATAATTATTACCCCAACTTGACATGGTTGGAGAGTAGACATTTGTCCTATGTGAGGCACATAAACATGTTTGTAAGAGACAGTTGCGGTTTTATCAGCACAAACAACAGCGGTTTGTTTTGCAAACTACAACAGGGGAAAAACAAATGTTTACCTGGCCCATTAGACTCAATACAGTCCAGAGTAGAGAGAGGGTGAGGGTCCCATACTCCAGTACTGGTACACTGAGTAGTGTACACATCAGTGGGACCATCTCTACACTGATAGGTAGCAGTACTGCCCACTGCAGTGGAGCTCATGTTGACTATCATGGTATCCGTAGAATTTAGTGTTGGACAGTCAACTATAAAGTACAAACATTTTAAAAAAGTACAACAACACTTTCAGCAACCTTACTTAGAAAAATGGTGATGTCGACAGTGGAGATCATAGTAGCGGTGGAGTGAGGGAGAGTAGCTACACAGGTGTATATCCCAGTCATATTCCTGGTGGTAATCACTATATCAAGTTCCCCACTCTCACTGACCATCTTCCCATCAGGAGACATCCATTGTAAAGTTGGTTGAGGGTCTGAGTTTGACCCATCACACAATAGATGTAACGTATTGCCTTCAGTAACCTCTGTTTCCCCAATAATGGATGGAGGGTTGAAAACTGGTGGTGATATTTTAGTGATAGTGATACCAACTAAAATCTACCGTAGCTACATACCTTTAAAGAGCAAAACTCCTACTTTTGCCATGAAAAAGGTTCCATTGCAAAAACGTTTCTCACAGCATTGTATGTTTGTATCCCAGAATGTACTGAACAGACTGCCACTGTCATTCACTACCAGTGTAGCTATCTGAATAATCATGCATATATTTCTTCACGACTCTTCCCAGGGTGCTGTTGGCAGTAACATTTGTGTCATTCACCCTGAACACCACCTCATTAATGAGACCGAATAATTGTGTGTAGTCACATTCGAAGCATACTGTATCCAGGGAGTCATCCACATAGATGATGGTGTTATTGACACTGGTAAGGTTCACAGTTGTCCCACAATCCTCAGGTCCTGGCTCAGACGAGTACACTGTACAAAGATTCAAACCAAGCACGTTGTCAGCATAAATACTCTGTAGACTTACCACAGCTCCACCAGAGCCAACAAATTAAAAAGTAAGTGGAGAACATTTCGCATGAAGAACGCTTCATTCTGCCACTGTGTGCTAGACGCCCCCTGCCGTAGGCAAAAATGTAGAGCGTATGCGCAATTTCTCAACACCGGACGTGCCGCTCAGACGACTGAAAGTAAAATCATTCAACCAGGCTTAGCTATAGCTTAGCTACCTAGCTATGAATCTACCACAGCTCCACCAGATCAGGCATATCAACACAGTGTAACGAATCTTAATCAAGAAGGAACCAACCACATGGCGCTTCATTGCCCCCCGTCTGCAAACGCGCCACCACTGCGGCGAAAATTTTTATTTGCGCATGCGCATTATGCGATCTGACTGCGCGCGCGAGGGTGCAGACAATAGAGGGCGAATGTCAAAAACTCCTATAATGCACACAGCATCTAAGTATGACTATGTAAAAGTTCTTGCAGGTAATAGTGGAGGAAATATTTCATCATCAGCTCCACGAGGGGGAAGTGGAGGAGTTAGGATTTAATTCTCTGACCACCAGAGACTCTGGCAGATCGTTGCTCACTTTCATGGGCAGTGAACCTTTCATAAAACAACATATCATCGAGATTACCATGGATTGCACTAAATTATGAACGAGTCGTAGTTAGCTGGTATACCTGAGACATAGACCTGTCTGAGGGAGTGAGCCAGGTCATGGTGACCAATGCTGTCCACCACATCAGCTATCTCCATCCACGTGGGCTTGTTAGGGTGGAGGTTGGCCAGCCATCCATCCACCACTTCCACCATTGCCTCACTCTCACTACCCACCTGGACAGAGAGAGATCACAATAAGACAATACATTATTCCCATGGTTGACATACATATTCAGATATTTCGTCCAGCCTCTGTACACCAACTGCCTCTCCGAGTCTCCTCCAATGAGGAGTGACTTCCTTCAACTGAATGAGGATCTGGTCCAGACTCACCTTTGAATCTGCAGAAAGTGATACACACTATACATAACCGTCTTTCACAACTTTTGCCACTACTACTTGGTTTTAGAGTGCTGTCACTAAAAACCTTTAAAGAATTGAATTGCAAATGACTTTTTGCATGTATATACCAGCAAGTATGGCTTTAAGAAGGTAGAAGGAATACCTTAAGCGAATTTTCATTGCGGCACAATTATTAGCGCGCATAATTTAGTGGTTTTGCTGATTCCCCCGCTAAATTCGCTAAAATTAGTATAATTATACCCGCAATTAATAGTAACCTTAAGGTATGTAGTATAAAAGGTATACCCTTACAGACCCCCAAAAGTGACAGCACACTTCTGAAGAGTACTACAATAGGCCCTTTTAATGTCTGCTGAGTACAGATATTGACCAGCATACTCAAAAACAATGAGTTCTTTTGACCTAGATCATGTGTTGGAGGAGGTGTCTGAGGAGGTGGTGGTTGTTGGCTGGCCATGGCATTGAGGTCCAGAGCGGCATACTTGACTCTATCTGCAACCAGACCAAAACCACCACCTTCTGTGTTTAGACTCACTTCCACATACAGCAGACCCTAGGAAACAACACGGACTGGAGTCACATGAGCATGATAGTGCATTTGCATGTACATACAAACCTTGAAACCTGTACTACAAACTTGAAAGGTCCTCTTATGAACATGCAAGCACTTTTATGGAGATTGAAATGAATAACACTGGGCTGGAGTTATCTGCTACACATGCCTTTCAGCAAAAGCTTTTCACAAAAGCTCAGAGTAAACACCACGGTTTTGTTTGGGAAAAGGGGTGGCAGTAGAGAGAGTGTAGAGGGGTGGGCATAGTATAGTGGCTTGCATGCTGGATACAAGAATATCCACCCACATTGTTGTAAAAAGTTTATTATACAAGACTTTCATTTAACTTTTCAACAGTTGGGGAAAACGTGCATTGGCTGAGACAGTCACCTTTTGTTGATTCCCTTGTGGTGGTTTCTGAGCTACTGTTCTGCTGGGTTCAGGTGTCGGGTTTTCTTCCACCGTTTGGACTACACAGTATGCACCAATGAATCCTGTTGTGCGCTCTGAATATTGCTGCTGTCCATTTGGTTTCTGGTTTCTTGTGGTACTTCTGGTGGCTGAGGCACAGGTGGTTGTTTTAGTTCGTCCTGCGAGTCAGAATATGACCAGAATACCTCACTAGTTGGTTCTGGCATGGTCGTGATCATTGAGTACTGTCCCAGGGGAATGGGAGGTGTGGTGGTAGGCTGGGGCTCTGAGGGTTTCCCATTGGGCTCTGAGGGTTTCCCGTTGGGCTCTGCCGGTGTTGTTAGCTGTGACTCTATCACGAAAGACCGCCCATTTAGTGTTGTTGTTGCTGTTGTTCCTTCTGATGTTTTCTTGACCACAGGCAAGTACTGGGAATTTTTCACTGCCATTTGTTGCTCTTTATTACTATGGTTTCTAAAAAACAAGGGACATCATAGTTCAACTACTGTGTTAGCTTCAATCCTTTTCTAGTGTAGCTCTAAGCGTATTCTAAGCACGTATAGTCCTGGAAGTGAGAGTGCCAATAATTCACATGAACAGCATTGTAATTGTACATGCTCAGCTTTCATAAAGGATACTATCATGGATGTCTACTATACATGACTAAAACTCGACTGTACTCAGTCTGTATGTATGTTCATTACCTATTTCTCTCAGAAGGTACTTTTTTCTCTTTTCTATTATATATGGCATCAAGAAATTTGGGAGTCAAACATAAACAGAACAGGTATTGGAAGGGGACTTACTCCTGCTTTTCCTGCAGACAACACACTGCATTTATCACAGCACCGTTGGTGAAGCAGCAGAGCAGGAGAAGTCCCACTACCTGCTCCCCACGGTAGCCACTTCCCTGAAAGAATCATGGCAGTATAAACAGATGCGTTTGACTAAACTGATTATGGCTTAGAATCCGTTTCTTTGAGTGCAGTAGGTGATGTCCAAGTACTGGTACCTGAGTTTACACATCGTGGGATCTCTACACTGATAGGTAGAATGCCACTGCAGTGGAGCACTCCTGTGTCCGTAGATTTCTTCACATAAACTGATACAAAAGAGCTATCTACGTGAACATACCTGTCTCTTACTACAGTCCAGAGTAAGAGAGGGTGAGGGTCCCATACTCCAGTACTGGTACACTGAGTAGTGTACACATCAGTGGGACCACCTCTACACTGATAGGTAGCAGTACTGCCC
This sequence comes from Geodia barretti, assembly GCA_030341885.1. Classification (NCBI taxonomy): domain Eukaryota; kingdom Metazoa; phylum Porifera; class Demospongiae; order Tetractinellida; family Geodiidae; genus Geodia; species Geodia barretti. Next base: position 18,539 of record CASHTH010002092.1, read on the forward strand.
ACTGCAGTGGAGCTCATGTTGACTATGATGGCGTCTGTTGACTTCAATGTTGGACATTCAACTGTATGTGCAATATTCAAAAGAAAATGGGACAACACTTTCAGAAACCTTACTTGAAAGTATGGTGATATCCACAGTGGTGTTCATAGTAGCAGTGGAGCGAGGGAGAGTAGCTACACAGGTGTATATCCCAGTCATATTCCTGGTGATAGTCACTATATCAAGTTCCCCACTCTCACTGACCATCTTCCCATTAGGAGAGATCCATTGTAAAGTTGGTTGTGGGTCTGAGTTTGAGCCATTACACAATAGATGTACGTATTGCCTTCAGTAACCCCCATAATGGACTGAGGGTTGAAATATGGTGGAGATATTGTAGTGATAGTGATACCAACTAAACTCTAATTAGTTACATACCTTTAAAGAGCAAAACTCCTACTTTTGCCACGAAAAATTCCCATTGCATGAACCTTTGGTAAAAACCTCACAGCATTGTACGTTTGTGTCAGAGAATGCACTGAACAGACTGCCACTGTCATTCACTACCAGTGTATCTGAATAATCACGCGTATATTCCTTCACGACTCTTCCCAGAGTGCTGCTGGAAGTAATATGTGTGTCATTCACCCTGAACACCACCTCACTAATGAGACGAAAATTGTGTGTAGTCACATTCGAAGCATACTGGTATCCAGGGAGGCATCCACATAGATGATGGTGTTATTGACACTGGTAAGGTTCACAGTTGTCCCACAATCCTCAGGTCCTAGCTCGGACGAGTAGACTGAAGCAAAACATTGAACCAAGCATAGCTGCATATCTTACGGACTTACCACAGCTCCACCAGATCCAGCATATCAACACAAAGTGGTAACGAACCGTAATCAAGAAGGCTCGTGGCACGTGGAGCTTCATAACGGCTTTACCTTTTCCCACTAGCTCCGGCTCCCCATATGAGCGTGAGACATGTGATGTTAGTAGTGGGGGGCGGTCGGTGCATCCACGCGCGCAAATATGGCACGCCGTTTGTCACAAATCCTAACCGCGGGATTTTAAGCATAAATTCCGGCATTCTAAGCGCGTCGAAACGCCGCTAGTATTATAAGCGTCGCTAAAACCGGCATTCTAAGGGCGTCGACGCGCCGCTAGAATCCAGAGTAGATCCGTGTTACATTTTTCCTCATTCCCGGAGCAAAGCTTTCCTGACTTACATTATAATGCTGGCTGCTTGACCGGCCGGGAATGAGGGAAAATGTAACACGGATCTACCCTGGATTCTAGCGGCGCGTCGACGCCCTTAGAATGCCGGTTTTATAATCCGGCATTATAAGGTACGTTATAATCCGGGATTATAAGGAAAGTTTAGTCCGGGAATAAGGAAAATGTAACACGGATGACAGAAACGTGATCCGGGATTCTAGCGGCGTTTCGACGCGCTTAGAATGCCGGAATTTAGGCTTAAAATCCCGGATTTGAGCGGTTAGGATTTTGTGACAAACGGCGTGCATAACGCGCAGTCAGCGCGCGATCGATCCGGCGACCGTCGCATTTTTGCGCATGCGCTCTGTGTGTGGCCGACGCAAACGTGTTAGCGTCGCGCATACAGCTACACCGTTTTCTTGTATGTAATAAGCCAGTTCATTTAGGTTTGTCTGCTTGTCCTCCGTGCCATGATCTCTTTAGGAGTACCATAAGCCACATTGACATCCATCTCCAACCTCTCTTCTCTTGTCTTTTTCTCTGATCCTGTGTTGGAGTTATATCATAGTTCGGATATTGCTGGACAGTTTGCAAATGTCTCACCTTTCTTTGTAAGAAGTACTATTTTCACAAGTGCTCCCACTAGCAGACCAGTTTGAACCAAGCAATGAGAGAGAGAATTATTACTTACTACTCCAATTTGACATGGTTGAAGAGTAGCGTTGTCCTGTGAGGCACATAACAGTTTGTAACAGTTGCAGTTTTATCAGCACAAACAATAGCAGTTTGTTTTGCAAACTACAACAGGGGAGAAACAAATGTTTACCTGGCCCATTAGACTCGGTACAGTCCAGAGTAGAGAGGGGGTGAGGGTGCCATACTCCAGTACTGGTACACTGAGTAGTGTACACATCAGTGGGACCATCTCTACACTGATAGGTAGCAGTACTGCCCACTTCAGTGGAGCTCATGTTGACTATCATGGTATCCGTAGAATTTAGTGTTGGACAGTCAACTATAAAGTGCAAATACAATAGGGCAACACTATTAGAACTAAAACTTACTTGGCAGAATTATCTTAATATCCACAGTGGTGTTCATAGTAGCAGTGGAGCGAGGGAGAGTAGCTACACAGGTGTATATTCCAGTCATATTCCTGGTGGTAGTCACTATATCAAGTTCCCCACTCTCACTGACCATCTTCCCATCAGGAGAGATCCATTGTAAAGTTGGTTGAGGGTCTGAGTTTGACCCATCACACGATAAATGTAGTGGACTTCCTTCAGTCACCGCTGTTTCCCCCATAATGGATGGAGGGCTGAAAACTGGTGGAGATATTTTAGTGATAGTGATACCAACTATAATCTACCGTAGTTACATACCTTTAAAGAGCAAAACTCCTACTTTGGCCATGAAAAACGCATTGCATAAACGTTTCTCACAGCATTGTATGTTTGTATCCGAGAATGTACTGAACACACTGCCACTGCCATTCACTACCAGTGTATCTGAATCATTATGCGTATATTTCTTTACGACTCTTCCCAGGGTGCTGTTGGAAGTAACATTTATGCCATTCACCCCAAACACCACCTCATTAATGAAACTGTAAAATTGTGTGTAGTCACATTCGAAGCATACTGTATCCAGGGAGGCATCCACATAGATGATGGTGTTATTGACACTGGTAAGGTTCACAGTTGTCCCACAATCCTCAGGTCTTGGCTCAGATGAGTAGACTGAAAGAACAATCATTGAAACAGCATAGCTAGCTACCTATGAACCTACCACATAGCCACCAGATCCAGCATATCAACACAGTTAAACGAATCTTAATGAAGAAGCCACGTGGCACATGGTGCTTCATTGCAAGTTAGCCCTTGTTGGGCAAAGCGAGCGGGCCACCACTGATTTCTCAGCGCGGCGTAACAATTGTTATTTGCGCATGCGCGTTAAGCGACTGACATGACTAGGCCGAGGAGTTTTATTCTACTGCTGGATTCTTCCATTATGTTGAATTTATGCTCCTCTTGTTACTAAATATTATGCTTAAATTTCTGACACAACACAAAGCAAAAAAACAGTCAATGTCATTTTTGGTTGACGGAATTAGTATGTCTCTTGTAAACTTCCGCTGTTGGGCATCTTTGAGATTTCTGTGGTGCGTTGAGTCAATCAAGTAACGATGGAGCCGGATCGCTCTCTACCTCAGAAACTGACGAATGAGTGTTCACAGTGTTTGAGCTAATCGAGCCAGTCGCGTATTATACGCGCGCACGCATATGTCGGGTGATAAGATTCGAGCAGCCCAAAAAATTCCCAAATCATAATTTCCTCACCCCTAGATCTGACTGCACAATAGGCGCGGACAATAGAGCGGCGAATGTCAAAAACTCATATTATGCACACAGCAGCTAAGTAAGACTATGTAAAAGTTCTTGCAGGTAACGGTGAGGGAAGTTGTTCATCATCATCAGCTCCACGAGGGGGAAGTGGAGGAGTTGGAGTTAATTCTCTGACCATCAGAGACTCCGGCAGGTCATTGCTCACTTTTATTGGCAGTGAACCTTTCATAAAACAACATGTAGTAGATCATAAAGATTACCATGGATTACAGCAAATGAGAAACATTGTGAATGAGTGTAGTTAGCTGGTAGCTATACCTGAGACATAGACCTGTCTCACACCACATTTTACCAAGGCATGTAGAAAAACCATGTGATGCCAAGAGAAAAAAGATGCGGAGCTCTGGACAGCTGTTTCGGGTTTGTTGGCCCTCATCAGCAGAGCATACCACAACTTCTATCTCTGGCATCACGAGTTTATAAAGGCTGACATGAGCATGCACACTTTGTCCACGTGTGGGGCAAATCACCTGAGATGTAGACCTGTCTGAGGGAGTGAGCCAGGTCATGGTGACCAATGCTGTCCACCACATCAGCTATCTCCCTCCAGGTGGGCTTGTTGGGGTGGAGGTTGGCCAGCCATCCATCCACCACCTCCACCATTGCCTCACTCTCACTACCCACCTGGACAGAGAGAGATCACAATAAGACAATACATTATTCCCATGGTTGACATACATATTCAGATATTTCGTCCAGCCTCTGTACACCAACTGCCTCTCCCAGTCTCCTCCAGTGAGGAGTGACTTCTCTCACTGAATGAGGATCTGGTCCAGACTCACTTCCAAATCTGTAGAAAGCAACATAATAGCATATACAGCAGTTATGGTCTTCTGATTGTAACACTTTGTCAACCAGCAGCCTACCTGGATCCTGCAGAGGCTCTGCTGCTGGTGGTACTGCCCTCACTGTGGCAGTGTGGGTCCAGAGAGGCATACTGGACTCTGTCTGACTGGGGGTTGAACATTTGTCTGCGAGTCTGAGAGATGTGTGGACCCACCTCTGCATAGACGAGGGTCTAAGACATAGCAGAGAGAGAAATTGGGTAGATATATTGGCTGTGGTAAAATTAACAACTTAACTTAAGCACATTTATGTCAGTCAGTGCATGCTTCTACATCAAAGCACGCAAGAATAGACGATGTGCTTCTGAGTACACATGAAACGTTTCTTCTATGTGTGTTATGCAAACGTCATAGTGATAATAGACCGTAAGAATGGCAAAACATGGTGCTGACTCTTTGGGGTTAGTGTGAAAATCACAGTGGACGATGTATAAGCATTCCTAGCTAACCTTGACAGTGTGTGGAGGCATAGGAGGTAGTGTGGATGGGGTATTATCAGTATATACACAAGGAAAATGCGTGATTAGCAGGCGACTATGAAACTAAAAGGACACAATTTGTTTTCCAATTGTCGTTATAAAATACTTCCCATATTGAGAGCATTTTGACAAGGTAAATAAACACTAACTACCTCTTTCCTCGTCTCCATGTCTTTCCCCACATTTTACTGCTTCTTGGACCGCAGAGTACTGGTCATTGAGTTCTGTTGTACCATGTGGTTCAACAGGCAGCACTTTGGTCTGTTTTGGCTTCTTTTGGACCACTGCATACTGTGCATTGGGGTCTGGGGACTGATGTGGGTCTGTTTGGACTGGCAGCTCTTTGGCTGAATACAACGGTGTGTGTGGCTCCGTGGTCTCCTGTGGTCCTGCTTCGACCAGAGAGTACTGCCCATTGAGCTCTGTTGTCTCTTGAGGTACTGTCTGAATAACCGAGCACGGTGCTGTCGTCTGCTGCAGCTCCAATGACCTCTGTTGTTTACCTCTCTCTCCAGACACCTCTCCAACACTTTCTGTGTCACTATATACCACACGAATATGAAATAACTATAAACAAAAGGCTATGTATGTATATGAAACTAGCTGTTTGTGCATCCCTCATGTTGCGTACATTGCACCCATGGTGATAGCTACCAAAATGAGTGCTTTTCAAACCTATAGGAGACTGATGTATAAATAGCTAGCTACAGGACGTAGTTCCCTGTTGACATTTTTTTGAATTTCTCATCTGTTTGTTTTTTTAGAGTCCAGGGCCATACATACCAAATATACAATCGTAAAATGCCATGCATTTGTGTATTTTCACCTTTTGTAACTTTGCTTGTAGCATCTTTTGATACCTGCATAATGTTAAAAAACATGCTATTGGATGAGACCACAGACTGGCTAGTGGGCTGACTCGCCTTTCACAGCATGTGCTACTAGTAAGTGTTTGTACTTGTGTCTATCCTAAGACAACGTCTCTAAAAACTGTGGGTCAGCGGCTTACTTGTCCGTCTCCTTAGAACAAACACCACTACAACAACTGTAGTAGTGCAGAGTACCACCACCAGAAGCAGAGTAATAGCCACCCCAAAAATGGCTGGTAGTCCAACATCTCCCGTGCCAGATGACACACCTGTATATAGTAGAGAGTGTGTAGCTTGGATCAAACATAAGTTATTCATTCAGAATATGCAGGGCTGTGTGGCATCTACAAACCTGGATCAGTTTCATTACACTCCCGTGTATAAGGGTAAGGGTCCCATACTCCAGTACTGGTACACTGAGTAGTGTACACATCAGTGGGACCATCTCTACACTGATAGGTAGCAGTACTACCCATTGCAGTGGAGCCCATCATCACAATGACTGTGTCCGTAGAATTTAGCTTTTCACATGTGACTGAAATTAGAAGAGAACATAGTACAATAGGAAGACCTATTCTGTCATATAGAGTTTATTACCTGTCTCTTTACTACACTCCAGTGTATAAGGATGAGGGTCCCATACTCCAGTACTGGTACACTGAGTAGTGTACACATCAGTGGGACCATCTCTACACTGATAGGTAGCATTACTGCCCTCTTCAGTGGAGCTCATGTTCACTATGATAATGTCAGTAGACTTTAGCTTGTCACAGGGGACTGAAGAATGCAGAAAAATGATATATAACCTTTGAAAAAACAAGTCATGATTACTTACAGTGGACTATGATCTCCACAGAGCTGTTCATGGTGAGTGTAAACTGGTTGGCTACACAAGTATAGATCCCTGCCATGTCCCTAGTGACATTACTGATCAGAAGGGGTGAACCGTAAACAAGGAACTCTCCATCAGGAGAGAGCCAATGGACAAGAGGTAGTTGTGGTCTGGAGTTGGAAGAGTCACACATCAGATGTAATGTATCTCCTTCATTGACTGTAGTGTCTCCCGTAATCAGGGGAGCTCTGAGAACTTGAAAGTTGCTGCAGTTGGTATATAATTCACATGTCCCATACATTACTTACTGGTGTGCTCCACAATGACTTGATTAGTCACTCCACCACTGCTACATCGTACATTAGGTGATATATTGAAGACCTCAGTGTCAAACACTACTAGTGTACCATTCACCACAGCAGTTCCCTCACTGACTGGCGAGTTGCCTATCACAAACGTGGCATCAGTAGCTATCACTCCACCAATGATGCACTCAAAACACGTAGTTCCAGAGGGAACATAGACAGTGACTCTATTTGACAGTGGTTTGATTGCTACAGTTGCAGTGCAATTCTCTGGTCCGAGCTCGGAAGAGCTCACTGGATAGAACACCACACTATTAATCCATCATTATGACTCATCATTGGCTTACCACAGCCCCACCAGACACAGACGACCAACAATCCTGGGACACGGAGGAGAAGCATTACTGCCGCTTAGCTAGCTAGCGCGTAAATTGCGCATGCGCAGAGTTCTCGATCTTGGACAAACGCTATGAACAGGTATTATCATCATTTGGTTCAGATCTGCCAGCCTCTTCTTGATCTATAGAATGCACCAGTCTCTCTATCACCAATCTTTTGGCCTGCTCCATGTTGTGCTACACAGGAAAACAACCATTCTATGCAGACCAACACCAGGCTAACACAGATCCTCGTACATTCTAAAGTGTGCTGCGGGAGATATGGCAACAAATGGTGGTTGAGTACGCAATAAAGTTATGCAAAGTGTGAAAGTTTTCAGGCCTGTGTATAGCTAGGTGACTTTGTGAAGTTTAGTTGGAGCTGGACCTGAGAAGCTTGCAGGTGGCTAACCTGAAGGATGTGGATACCTCCAGTGGAGACCACGGCCAGTTCAGAGAGTCCGTCGTGAGTCAGGTCTCCATACCACATACAGTGGATCCTGTGAGCCAGACTGTGCTGCCACACCAAATCTGCCACCATCACATCTCCTTCTACGTACAGTAGAACAAAGGACACTCTGAATAAAGGACACAATAAAGGAATGAGGTGTGTAGGGTATATACTTGTACTCTAGTTCGGAGTGGTTCCAGGGCATGACTTTGAGGTCCCAAATTTTCACTTTTCTATATACAGCACATTTTAAACCTCACAATATTCCTATAAAACGCCTAGTCCAACCAAACGTGTTCATTCTTCAGAGGATACATTCACAAACTTTCTAAGCTGGTTGATGCATAATATCTCCACTTGCCTTTCATTGACAGCTTGTACACCAGAATATCCTTTAAAAAGACAAGATACCCATACAATAATTAGACTGCGTGTTGTGTTAAGTGGGTATAATTATACCTTCCCAAAAGTGCCTAGTACGATCTCCTGCTGGCCGTCCCAGTCGACATCCGCCAGCTCCACACACAGCACACTGTCATGTTTGTGGGAGTCAGGCAGTACCACTGACCTCCCAAAGCCTCCCTCCATCACATTCCTACAGTTTCAGGGCACACTAAACACAAGAAAGACTACAGCTGTGAGTGCCAATTCTTGTATTGTGTGTCTGAGCCTTCATTGGAGCTGATGATCAATTCAGCTCTCAAATGACTTCTAAACTGCATGTTTTGGAGAACTTCACATTGTGATTTGTGTGCATGCTTTCATGCAAGATGTCTTAGTCTCTCACACTATTATAGCTAGCTCTGAAAGCTAGTTGAGGACTTACAGGAAGACTACTCCCAGTTCCAGAGCTGATCCAACCACTAGATGATAGTTGCCAGCCTCTGTTGACTCTGACCGGGATTAATGACAGGTATATAAGACGTGCATGAAATCCAGAAAGAGATTTTGCTTACTCGTAATGGTGCATATTCTGACTGAGGATATTGGTCCACATCCACTGCACTTGACCACCACACTTGAACACCCTCTTCCAAAAAGATGATATATACTTACTATGCCTACCTTTGCCCATAATGGTAAGTGTCTAATGTGGGAGTATTGATTGCTAAATCATAATGTGGGAAACTTTTATAAGTAGCAAACGGCCAGAATACACCAGCCTGCTAAGCCCAGAGAAGATCTACAACAACCTAAGTTTGAGCTTAGAGCAAACATAGTTGTAGCTATCACTGCCTACCACAGGAGATGATGTTGGTGACGGCACACATGAGCTGGCCGGCCTGGCACCCGAGGGCAGTCAGTCTCTGGTCCCCCACCACCCTCATGTCCAGGTAGGTCACACTGCTCGGCAACTGGCTCAGCTCTGGGAACCACCTACCTGTGGGAGTCTCTTCGAAACTCACCTGAACATGTCAGTATAGAGATCGCCGATAAATCCCAGCACTTTTGTAAGGAAATGACAGATCTTATTCTAGCTACCTACAGTCAAGATTAAGAACATCCATCTAGAATCACGATTCATAATACCAATGAACCTGTCACATACATCTAGATATTTAGTTTTCTATTAAAATTTCCTAGGGAGCATTAAAATTTTTCTACGGAGCAATTTGATGGGATACCTCCTCAGCTTGGCGGATTTCTTGGTAGAGGTGGACATTCAAATCATCTCCCGTGAGGAGAAACACAGTCTCCCAGTGATCCCCTGCCAGAATCCTTTACAACGAGTCTGAGCTAGGACTCTATTCTATTATAATGGTGGACTTACTGTGTGTGCATGAGCTGAAAGGGAGTGAAATTGAGTGTCTCGCCTGCCAGTCCTCTGCAAAAAAAACCAACAGCACATTCAATTTACTAACTTCATATCTGCCAGCATTACTTATGCTTACTTTAGTAAACTAAACAACACTTTGCATTCAGACCTTTCCTAATCTAAGAAGGCTATGTAAATGCAATGAGATGATGAAGTTTTTTACCAGCTATTTTGTCCCAGTTGAAAGGAGCAGAGGGTATAGAATGGAGTCCATAGAGATTGAAATAAAACTCCTTTGGATCCGAGTCTCTCTGCAGAGAATACACAATACCATATCCTCCCGGTGTCCACACAATGTGTCGTCCTTTGCAGACCTTCACGAGGGTTACTCCAATTATGACACTATTTGGTTTCCTGACAAACGCATCGATCGATATGACCTCAGCATCCGCTGCACAAAATATCAAACATCCTTTAATTATGGATACATCATGTATATAGCTACCAGGGATGTATGTGAAGTTGATGGGAGAGAGGAGCGGTCGAACAGTGTCTCTCTGGTACTCGAGACAGAGTATCTGGGCCCGCACGGTGGCCACTACCAGCTTATTGAGGTCCCCCACATTGAGATGAACCAAACCATACACATTGCTCTGGTCTGGAAGAGACACAAAGTTGGCCTCGTGAAAATCTATTACTTCACTCATTGGAGTCCCCAATCTGATCTGCTTCGGGAATAGGAATCTATTCCGCCGCGGGTAGGTGTGGTGGGCGGGGCTCGTTTTGGGGCAAATCACGTGATATGTAAACGTGTAGGTTGTGACGTCATAATATCTAATAAATGCACACTCGCCTCGCGTGGAACATCGCTCAGTCGCGAAAGAAAAGCCAGAGAGAGGAAGCTAGTAAGTCTTAGGGATCATGGCCACGTGGCAGGACTTCATCAACCAGAATGAGGACCGGGACGGTGTCCGCATGACGTGGAACGTCTGGCCGGCCACCAGAATCGAGTCTACCAAGATGGTAAACACTCATACGCCACCGCCTAACTCTTCCACTCACTAAAAGTGTAGAATAAACTGAATACACGTTGAAACATTGCTGATTTTTCTAGTATCCGACTGGTACTCATACCTGAGCTATCTGGCATGTTAGATGTCTTATGTGACCCTGATTTGTTGACTGAGTGAACGTTACATGTATTAGGTGGTTCCACTGGCTGCATTGGTGACTCCACTGAAAGAGAGACCAGACATGCCCCCCATCTGCTATGACCCCGTCCTCTGTGGTCGAACGCAGTGTCGAGCTGTCCTCAACCCCATGTGGTAGGCGATTCTTGTTGATTTGTCGTCTTCATGGCTGTTAGTATGTGTGTTTGTTTATGTCTGCAGTCAGGTGGACTACAGGAGTAAAACGTGGACCTGTAACTTCTGTCTCCAGAGAAATGCCGTGAGTTACTGCAGCATTACTGTATGATGTTAAGAGTTACTACACAAAGTCATAGTATGATGTTAAGAGTTACTACACAAAGTCATAGTATGATGTTAAGAGTTACTACACAAAGTCATAGTATGATGTTAAGAGTTACTACACAAAGTCATAGTATGATGTTAAGAGTTACTACACAAAGTCATAGTATGATGTTAAGAGTTACTACACAAAGTCATAGTATGATGTTAAGAGTTACTACACAAAGTCATAGTATGATGGTAAGAGTTACTACACAAAGTCATACATAGTATGTTAGGAGTTACTGCACAAAGTCCTATGGTATGATGTTAGGAGTTACTGCGGAGTCCTTTAGCGTTATTCCATGATGTTAAAAATTTACTGCATTGTCTATAGCATTACTGTATGATGTTAACAGTCACTTCAGATTCCTATATAGTTTTATTCTACGTTAAAAGCAGTGGTGTGTACATATTGTGTCCACAGTTTCCCCAGCACTATGCAGCCATCTCAGAGAGCAACCAGCCAGCTGAACTGATCTCCCAGTTCTCCACCATCGAATACCAACTTCAGGTGCAGTATTCACCTCCTGCAAGTTTGATCTTCATTGGTCAAATCCACTCACTGAGACACTGTATCATGCATTGTATGTGGGTATATACATACCTCCAGTGATTTATGTGATCACTTTTGATCTATATTAATATGTACAAAAAGTGTTCATTTTTGATGGACGAACGTGTAGTGATACATGCTAGTTTTTATTATTTTATTTTTGATGGATGCGCGTGTTTGATAAAATGGCTCGATTTTCTTTGCAGCGTTCTGGACAAGCTCCGGTCATATTCCTGTTTGTAGTGGACACTTGTCAGGACGAGGAGAACCTCCAGGCCCTCAAGGTACAGTGCCCCACATACCCACTTGCTCACCCACGTCTCTCTTCTCTCTCCCTTCTCTCCTCTCTCTCTCCTCCCTCTCTGTTTCTCTGTGTGTGTGTGTGCTGGCAGGAGTCTCTGCAGCTGTCGCTGAGTCTCATACCACCGACAGCTCTTGTGGGCCTCATCACCTTCGGCAAGATGGTTTGTATGCGCAGTAACTTACACCTCTGCATCACACATTTTCCCCTGCTTTTGCCTTTATCCCTCTCTCCCCACTCTCACTCCATATAAGAATCACATGGTTTATACATATCCAAATACACAGACACACACGCTTATCCCACTTCCCTCCCTCTCTCGTTCCCTCACGCACTCCTTTCCCCTCTCTCTCCTCTCTCTCTTTCTCTCTTGTCCATTCCTCCCTCCACTCCTCCCCAACACCCCCCAATATCTCCAACCCAGGTCCAGCTCCACGAGCTAGGATGTGATGGCTATGCCAAGAGCTATGTGTTCCGTGGCAGTAAAGACGTCAGTGTGACCCAGCTCCAGGAGCAGCTGGGGTTGGCTGGTGGCACTGGAGGTAGGCCTCAGGCCACACCTGCAGGCGCACCTCCACAACAGAAGCCCAATAACAGGTCACTCCTCCTTCCTACATTGGGGAAATATATATATATTTTTTCCGAGAACAACTTTTTTTACCATACTATAGTAAACTACGTATCTCTGTGCATCGTAGTACATGTGCTAGTGAGAATGAATATTCGGCTACTAGGTGTGCTTTATTTGGAGGTAGTGTAATGTAAAATAACAGCTCACGCTTGACTTACATAATGCACTAATGGTATGGGGCAGAACCAAGTGTCCTTTACTCGGAGGGCTGTGGTTTCGCTAGATAGTAGATAGGGACAGTGGGAATCTTGTTAATCCATTCATGCGCATCACTAATTAGATGACGAGGCATTTGGCTACCTTAAGAGAGAGGGTCCCTTTTCTGAGGTTTCACTGTATGTGTGTCTCAGTCTCTGTAGAGTGTTTGTTACTCTCTGATCTCTGTGTCTGTGTCTCTCCAGGTTCCTCCTGCCGCTGCAGACTATAGACATGAACCTGACGGACCTGATAGGAGACATCCAGGGCGACCCCTGGCCGGTCTCCCAGGGAATGAGACCGCTCCGCTCCACGGGGGTGGCTCTCTCCGTTGCCGTCAGTCTCCTGGAGGCTACCTTCCCCAACGCCGGGGCCAGGATACTGCTCTTCATCAGTGGATCCTGCTCCCAGGTCTGCCTCTTCTCACCCCACCCCTCTCTCTCTCTCCTTAATACATGTCTCCAAATCTGCCAGCCATTGTGTGTATATATTCATTATTGAATCGGTGTATGAATGAGTGTATAATGTAAGGGGAATACACAAGTCGAGTTTATCAAGTACGGAAGCAGTGTATATACACTCACTATCTCTGTGATGTTATGCTGGGAACATTTCTATGCTAACAAATGTACAAAGTTTTATTAGTTACATCAAATTCGGATGTCGAACTACTATACCTCCTCATTCTGCATGTCGCTCTGTGTTGTGGCATTGCGTAATTATTTGACAGCAAGCACAAGAGTTGTGAGCACGTGGATGACTGGGTGTGTTGCGTGTCTGTCTGTAGGGTCCAGGGATGGTGGTGGGAGAGGAGTTAAAAGACCCAATTCGATCCCACAGCGATCTGGACAGAGACAACGCAAATTACTCCAAGAAGGCCTGCAAGGTATGTCAATGATAATAGTACTTAACATCCGGTCAATGACTGAATTGTTCGTGTAACTATAACAAGCTGTCTGTCCGAGACAGTCTTTATACACACTTCTTTGATCTGTTAAAACTGACCACCAATCTGGCAAATCCATTGTCTTTCCCTCCCCCATGCAGCACTATGAGGCTCTGGCCAAGAGAGCAGCTGACAATGGTCACTGTGTGGACGTGTATGCCTGTGCCCTCGACCAGCCTGGACTCTATGAGATGAGGTTCCTCTCAAACAATACCGGGTGAGCTCAGTGGGGGGAGAGAGATCCCAAACAAGATGGTAGTGCTTCTTTCTGCATGTGCATTTTTTTGCTGTACAATACCACATCCGCATTTCAGTCTTTGCACCAA
>CASHTH010002094.1:0-36086 GCA_030341885.1 Geodia barretti
TTGTATCGCTAATAGGCCGTCTCGTAGCCCTGTAGTGCCAGAATAAGCGTCGACACACAGACAGACAGACAAACCAACTACTGTAACCCTCGCTGCGCATGCGCGCCGAGGGTTAATTATAAGGTAAAATGGGTACTCAAACACTGTTGCCAAACACTGAAAATGTATGTTGGAGCTTCGATTACTCCAGATGGGCATGGTATATACAGTAATCCAATGTTTCATGCACAGCCCAGTACTGAGCCCCCCCTTAGCATTCTCAGTGTGCATTACAGACAGGTTTGCATATCCAATTAGAAACGCATGTATACATTACTAATACATGAAATTAACCTCTTCTCCTCTCGCAGTTGTTTTTCTTGTTCCTTGGTGAATTCACTAGAGCCACCATCGCCTGCATGTCGAGATCTTGGTGGCATGTCAGTCCTTTTGGGTGAAAATGAGGCCGACCTAGATTCCCTCTCACCCCTCCTCTTCCTTTCTGTTCTCTTGCATGAATGTCCTTTTTTCCTGTTCTCAGGAGAGTAAGATCTACTCTTGCTTCTTAACCCAGTCCGCATACTCCTTTTCTTGTGTCTCCTGCGTCTTACATCACTCTCTGATGGTGATGAAGATGATGATCTCTCCCGGCGGTGCTTGGCTCTACACATAAAGGAGCATAACCTAGCTATCTATTATTCAACGCGAACCTTCCTTCCTCATCGTCCCTATTCTTCGTCGGACGCTTTCTTACAACAGGAGAACGTGAACGAGACCTGCTCCCAATCGTGCGGTGTCTATCCATGTTCCACACCACCACCACCGCATACAGGAGCGCTTGTGCTTTGTGAGCGGAGAGTCTAGGAGGTGTGGTCTTGTTGGCCGTGAAGCCAAGGTTGAGTAATTAACCGTAGGCGCGCATGCGCAGCAAGGGTTACAGTTCGGCGCGCATGCGCATATAGGGTTACAGTTCGGCGCGCATGCGCAGCGAGGGTTACTGTAGTTGGGTGTTTTGTCAGCTGTGCATATGCCTGCGCGCGTTTTATTATGAGCATGCGCAATAGAGTTGTCCAATATTCAGTCAGTTTTAGTCCAACACAGTCCTCAGGGAAATCTCCAAACAGGAGAGGCGCCAGGCCATCAATTTACTCCCTCTTTTGTTCTCTTTTCTCTCCAGACTTTCAGCTGCATGTTTTGATCCATCTCCTTCCTCTTCCTTCTTCTCACTTTCCTTCTCTCCCTCCTTCTCTCCTTCTACATTCTCCACTTCTTCCACCACCTTTGCCTTCCCTTCCTCCTCCTCTCCTTTCTCAGTGTCCACCTCATCATCACTAGTTTCAACCCTCATCTTCTTTGGAGGAGGCTCCACCATCAAACCACACACATCCAACAATTACTATGTGGTGTATCCGAACGTGATAGGGGGATGCTACGGATGAAGTGGGCCTTCTTCCATCAACCCCACCACTGGTAACTCTGGCACAAGCCCATCAATCACACTAGAGTGAAACCTCTGAATAAGTGACAGCTTGGTGATATTATGACAAAAGTCTGGAGGTGCCCCTTATTCGGAGGTCATGATTAATGGACTAGTGTGGGATAGAACATAATTCAAAGGGTCGAGATTTCACTGTATAGACCAGTATGTTCTTACACGCACAGGTAAACGCTATGCAATGAGTTTCCCTGTGGTGACGGTAGAGGACATGGTGGCTGCGCAGTTCCTGCTCCTGGACCATCTGGGGATCTCTCGTCTCCACGCCGCTGTCGGGTCGTCTCTGGGGGGCATGCAGAGCATCATGGCTGCCGCACTCTGCCCTGACAGAGTCAATCGGTAGGTCAACCATCATCTTTTCCACAGAGCTACATTTTAAATGGCCATTAATCTTTTGGAGCATGAGGTTCACAAATTGTTCTGGATGCTGCACTTGGTAGCACTATTGCCCTCGTCCACAACGTGGCTAATTGGCCACGTATTTTTTAATATGGAGATCAATTGAAACACACTTCCTCTGTGGGAATTGTCTCTAGGGTTATATCGATATCTGCTATGTCCAGCGGCAGATATTGATGGGAGATCCCGACTGGAACGAGGAAGATTATTACGACATCTCCTTCCCTCGGATGGGAATGACTCATGCCAGGTATATACACATTATGCCTTGTATAGTAAGTATAGCAGCAATACACCAGGTGTAGTACAGTGGCATTACACAGGTATTGAGTATTATGGCAGGTACGTATAATGGCAATATGCCAAGTATGATAATAGCAGCAGCATTTACAGCATAGTGCTATCTACTATGCCAGGTATAACAGTATTACCCCCCAATAAGCAGCAATATTTAACATACACATCAAAAGTTGCACATGCTATAATGATGGGGGGGATAGAATAAAGATTTTACACCATCAGATGTATAATAATATGCTATGTTCTGCAGGGAGGTGGGTACAATAGCCTACAGGAGTGGGCCAGAGTGGGAACAGAGGTTTGGACAGAAACGAAGAGATCCCGACGGCGTCCCCGACTTCTGCCAGGACTTTGAGATTGAGCACTACCTTCTCAGACAGGTCGAGAGAACTAATCCTCTTCGGTATATATACTTAGAAATTGACTGAACTTATATTGCACAGGGAGAGAAATTCTGCGAAGCATACGACCCTAATTCTCTACTATATATATCAAAGGTATATACACCCCATCTATAAGACGCACCACACAAAGGTTCTATTTGGCAACTATTTGTGCCACTTAGTTCACTGAACACATGCTACTCACATTAATCATGCAGTTCATGCATGAATGTTCAAATAATGAGTGTGTGTGGATGCAGGCTATGGATCTGTTTGATATGAGTAATGGCTATTCATCTCTGGAGGAAGGTGTCCAGAGAGTCATATGCCCCGTCCTGGTGATCTATCACACATGCACGCACGCACACACACACACACACACACCAAAGACACTGCTCAGATCAAAACTCAAAAGGTCAGGAAGCACCTGTTTTTGGTTTCATTTTGACCCCAGGTATCCTATGTATGAACCTCTGCACTGAAACACAGGGACTTTAACTAAAGCCATTTCTCACTCTTGTCATTGCAGGTTCTGGGGATTACTTCAGACGTGTTATTCCCAGTCCAGCAACAGAGGGATATGAGCGAAGTACTTCAAAAATCAGGTCGATACGCAAACCTATGCCTCTCCATTATTCGTATGCACTATACATGTAGTTAAATCCCTGTAGGGAACAGAAACGCAACGTACTACGAGCCAACCTCCATCTACGGACACGACACTTTCCTACTGGATGTCATGAACGTAGGGACAGCCGTGAAGGTACAATTGTTGCTACAATGTAAAGTCTTGACCAATGCTTTCACTCTAACAGGGCCATTTGGAATCAACACTCACTGTTTAGCTTCTGGCCACAATTGCCTCGTTTTTCAAACAGATTTTATATCATGCCCAGTTTTTTTTACAAGTATTCTAGTGGGCTGACAGGATTTGAGATTTTACGGATATTTTTCACAGCCAATTTTTACAAGCTATAATTTACACAGATCATAGTGGTGGGGATGCCAAAACACTCAAATTTGTTGTCGAAACTCCAGAGTGATTTTTAGAAGAGCTGACAAGCATTTTAGAAAACAATAGTTTGGGTTCAGCGAGTGATTATCTGTGGAGAAGGTCCCAGGAAGGATACCACTTTCTCCACTCGATTTGTTCGCGAGAGAGCCCCGGGTAGCCGTAGGTGAACGGGGCGAAGACGAGGAAGGAGATGAAGAAGGAGAGGAGGAGGAGGGATACCAGGAGGTGGTAGAGGAGAGAGATTGGTCCGGGGAACCTGCATGTGCATGGGGCGTGTGTTGGAGCATTGGAGATAAGTTGGTAGAAATCGAACTGATTCAATTTTGTCCGTGTAAATGGGGCTATAGACTAGGAGACAAGTGGCTACTTCTCTCTAAGGACACCCCTCAAATGAGGACACCTCTCCACTTTCTTTCCCCAGAGCAGCTCTTGCATGCAACTTAACCTCTTGCGTTTCACTATTGTGTGGACACCTTCCGATTGGTGTCCTGCTCAGATGGTTCCACTCTACACCTTTTTTTAACAGTGGTGTTCCAGGCAAAGCATGGTAGGCGGTAACGAAATAGTGCGTAGAATTTGGTAGGAAAACAGTGTCATTACCCACACCTCTTGAGCCAAGCGTAGAAGTGTTCGCAGACGGCAGCTAGGAGCATCAGTTTGAACGGGACGGCAGGGAGGTAGTGGTGGAGGAACAACACGCGAGAAGTAAGGGAGACAGTGGGCCAACCAGCCCACCAGCAGAACACTGCCACTTGTCCACCACTGGTGAAACTCAGCTGTATGTAGCACATGTGTGGGGGTGGGGTTTCATAGACCAGCTCATTCAACTCTACAGGTATGTAGTGTATAGCATCCACACAGAGTAGAGAGAGAGAGAGACATCTCAGAGGGTGCTCACCCATCTCACCGTGTGGTAGATCAAAGATCTCTCTCCTCCTCCTCAGCAGATGGACGGCGGTCACAGCCAGGAAGACGACAATGCCGACAGACGCAACCCACCACATCACTGGGTTGCCTATCAGGGTCACCTGAGCCTGTGTGTGTGTGTGGTGTACGTATATGCCAATAATAGTACGACTGTGACAAATGGATTAAAAATTGGATTACGTTGCTTTTCTCGTCAAGCCAATAAGGCAGGAGTTTCCCCATCAGAGGCCAGTTATGAGGAGTTGCTCCAAACTGGTGTTCTCCGAGGTTTCCGTGGGCAGTAGCCATGTGGACCTGCGACAGAGAGAGAGAGAGAGAGAGATGATGATGATGAGTGTATAAGCTTACTTGAAGCTCGACGTATTTCTCCCAAAAGTTGAGGGTTTCTTGAGAATCATCATCTTCGTCTTCAGATTTGGCCGCCCCTGTGCCTGGGTTCTGAGCCTTTTCACGGATTACTGTGTGAGTGTGTGAGTGAGTGAGTGGAGAGAGGGAGAGAGGAAAGAAAAAGGAAAGAGAGAAGTAAAGAGTGGTCTATGTATATACCGGACTGTAGCCACGAGCTCACATCTCTCCTCTTCGGCCCAGGCAGTGGCGTTGGAGGGAGGCGGAAGGACGACATCGTCCAGTGACCAGACTGCTGTGGTGGAGCTCACGTCTCTTTCAGTCACGACCTCGTACTGCTGGAAGGCCCACTCTGGCAGCCTCTTACCTGTACACTGCAACACACACACAATTACCACAATACACTAATCTATCTCGTGAATAAACATAATGGCATAATAATCAGTGACGTACTACTGGCGAGTATGAACATTTGTCGAATAAAAAAAGAAAATTTAACTAGACAAACAAAACGACCTTTACATACAGTACACTGTAAAGGTGCACAAAACTGCATTCATTAACATTAAAACAGCGCAGTGTTTTCGATACATACACGGCGATGGTGTGCTTACTGCTAGTGTCTGTTTTGAGTGCTCGTGGATGAGTTTCAGCTTCAGTTTTCCCTTCTCGTGGAACACGGGACTCCCATCTGGCACGCCCGGCACTTCCTGAAACACAAACGTGTGTCTCAAAACTACCAAGTCGTTGCTGATACGGTAGTATATAATATATACCAGTCTCCATTCAAGGTGAGGGACGAACTGGGCGGAGTAGTTAACGTAGCCAGCCACTTCCTGGTGTGTGGGTGTCAGTGGAGCGGCTACATCGTGACTGACAAAATAAACGGCGAAACACCCGAATTAAGTCTTCGCGTATATCAATTAGTTCGGGATACATAGCACTAATTTCGCAAGAAATCTTTTACTTGGAGGTGTCCCATATTTGGAGATATAATATACTTTTATACTACCATTGGGCACAATAATCCTTTACAGAAACATTAAGAGGGCATGTTTTTAATGCATCAGAATTCTTTAAAAACACCATCAACCCTGTAGACTGGTATATACCTGTTCAGAATTTTTGAGGTGTTGATGTGAACCAACTCCACCAGATCTTTGTTCCGTACCGGATCGTGGGAATCGGACCCAGCACCCGCCACGCCCCCAGGACCGAGCGGTCTTCGTACCTCCCACAGGTTGTTGATGTCGGCAAACTCGTAGCACGTGACCTGTTGTTGATAGGAGGAGCCCCTGTCGTCGGGGTATTTGAGAGGGTAGAGATGTGGGTGGGAGTGGAGCCAGCACAGGGCGTCCGTCGACTTGAGAGACACATGAGACCCGTAGCGGAGCACTTGGGGGGGGGGAGGGGGGAGGAGAGAGGAATGGATTGAGGCACTTTATGGATGGGTTGGGGCAATTGGGAGGGAGAGCGAGGAGAAGGACAAAATAAGACAGATACCCTGGTTTTTGACATAGCATTATTTGACAGCCTAAAAAAAATCAAAACTTTTACATAGAAGTTGAAAGGAGGGAGGATTCAGTACAGAGATATTGAGCTCCCTATAAAAGTGTGGGTCAGAGGGACACAGATTTTCTCTATAGCCAAGACCAAACACTATCTGGACATGAATGGAGTTATCATGTAGAGCACTCACGTGTGGTATTAGGAGAGAGGTGGATTGGCTCGGCAGTCGTCTCAACAGTACCCTGCACAATGACAGACTCACCTCACAGAGCCATAACTCTGAGAGACAGCGTGACAATATGTCGCTGCATTCTCAGGCAGGCCCCCCTCCTAAAAGGGGCAAGGGGGGCTTAGAGTGAGATGCACACTGCATAAAAGCTCCCAAAGCCTAGCAACACATATGAACCAACCAAGAGTTCAAAATATAGGGAGAGAGAGAGAGAGAGAGTGTGTGTGTGTGTGCGCGTGCGTGAGACATACTATGAGGGTGTTCCATATGTGTGTGTGTGCATCGTATTTAGACATTTAGCGCTAATTTAGAACATTACGGTATTACCGTTACCTTAGTTACGGGGCTCGCGCAAGATCGGAAGTTAGTCGCGGTTTCGGGAAGGAAGCTTGGGGCCTTCGTTGGGCCGCAAAGCTTCCTTTGTTACATTCCACACATTCTCAGATAGCCAGAGTGGTCTCTCTAGAAACCATAACACAGAACGGCGCAGCGCCCCGACACTGTTACCGCAGGTGCGCACGCACAAACCTCGCGGTACTGCAGAACAGCTGAAGGGAAGGTCCTTTGTTTTTACTCACTCTGCCCGTGATAGGGAATTTTCCCTGGGAAACCCAGTGTAGTAAACCACAGCTGAGGAATCCACACGTAAGTTAGTGCTGACTAGAACCAGCTTCGCATTTTTTGGAGAAAGAAACATCAATCCAAAAAATATACATAAATTACAGGAACATGAAGGATTCTGAAGGGCACGAGTTCCACTACACTCAACTTCCCAAACACTGTCGTGTGTGTGGGAAGCACTGCAGTAGTAGGGAGAGCAAGTACAGTGTTAGAGCACACACATCAGATCTTCTGGCTGTCTACGGTGTCTTGGCTGAGAGAGATGATCCTGCGATTCACCCGCCAGAATTCTGCCATGCTTGCTACTGTAAAATGAAAGGCACTGAAGTGCTAACCCTCGACGCAGTGGGCTGATTAATTTCTATACACATGCTTAAGTACACTTACATACTTAAAGCTGCCACATGTCATCATGGGCTGGCTACATCAGTAGGTTAGCAATGCGTTTACTCACGCGTCCTACGAGGGTTTGCACTTCAGTGCTTTTCATTATTGACAGTCAAAGCGGCGTTCGTGTAAAGAAAGGGCTCTGGCTAGTGTTGAGGTAGTATGTCTCGGCGCATATAATACAACGAAGGACAAGACAAAGTGCTGACTCAGTTTGTCACAAAATTCGAAGCCGCTCATATCCGGGGATTTTTACCCTAGTTTCCGGCATTATAAGAGCGCCTAGCTACGGATCACGTTTTCGCATCCGTGTTATATTTGCCTTTTCCCGGTGCATACTTTCCTTACAGGTTCTAAAATATAACGGATAGAAGGAAATATTTGGGCAACATTTGTAACATGGCTATGAGAAATTACCAAACATGAAATTATTATATGTCCAACAAAGGTCTATAGGCTAAAAACAGGAGTCATGAAATATTCGTGAGACAAATGAAGAGTTTAACATAAGGCCAGAGTTACAAAATAGTTAATAATCAGCCATAAATAAATGCTGGTAGTTTTAGCAACACAGTGAACTATAGGAACATGAGAACAGGAGGGCAAGTGCCAAACTTTTCGCATGATCTTGTTTAGAGCTGTTTGAAGAGAATTATAAACTCTGTCACCCTAAATGCTAAAGGCAACAACTATAAAGGGCGAGACAATATAACTTAACAAGAACAACAAAAAAAGAAAGTATATACAGAGAGAGAATAATTAGCTTTTTGGTTCAGGTCTTTGAGTGCACGGGTTACATCAGGTTCATCGTTTAGGTCAAAGGATAGCACATGTCCAAGATGTATGACTTCATTCTTATATGGAAGAGCAGTATTATTGAATGTGAATGGTAGAAAGCGACAGTTTTTGCAAGAACGAAAACAAGTAAGTTGAGTTTTACTAGCATTGAACAACAAGATATAAGAGAGCAGATTGAAGGGTTAATGATAAGAGTAGAGATTGAAATGGTATCAAATGCCAATTCGAAAGGTAGAGCTAGCTAAAAAGTAGCTTTCGGTTATTACTACTAAGTTGGCTTATTACAGGCAATATATTACATATCACGAGCATATAAACTGCAAATATCCAACATCCGTCTAAGAGCAGACGCACATGGAGCCAGGATAACAATAATAATAATAATAATAATAATAAATTTTTTGCCAGGCCATTAGTCAAACTATCTACTGAATGTGAAAGCGGTATGAAATGTGCCACTGCATCATTTATCTTCTTATTATCAGATCCTAGTGAGTACAAGAATTTCTGCTCTGATGAAAGCCACTTATATCCAGGAAACATTGCTTGCTCCGGGAATGTATATAACACGGATGCAAGGATTCAAGCCCGCGGCGGCGCACCCCTTCTAAACCGGGATTATAGCGGCGGCATGCGCGCGGTTCCCAGACCCCGCCCCTTGATACTTGCGCGACAAGCGAAATCCTGCAATCTGATAGGACCCTCTCCAAATCGAGCGATCTCAGACCACCGCCTCTTCCGCTTATGGGCGGGGCGGGCTGGGCACGAGACGCCTAGCGCGCGAATCAGCCCCGCCCCCGCCCCCGGCCCCTTGCTCGGCCTCTGTATGGGGGCGGGAATCTGACTCTGCCGCCCTGACTCGACTCGGTTTACACAAGCAAAGGTAACTTGTGGAGTATTCATGGAAGATCCTACGACAAATCCTGCGAGCAGGGCCGGTAAAGGGACCTCCTTCATGGAAATCCTCCCGAAATACGGACTACTCTACTCAGATGAATCTTTTGAAATGGTTCTTTGCAAACCTAAAATCTTGCCATTGAAATCAGTGACATTAGAGAAACTGGAAAATATGCAAAAGCAAGCCCAGGAAGCCTTAAAAATGCAAGAGCAGCAACAAGATACAGCGGACTGATATCCAGATGCCTGATGTGGGCCTCAAAACCTAATACTTATATATTGTGCATTGCGGATTGTATGTGTGTAGGTATGTGTAATGTCTAGGTTACTGGCTATGTATTGGGCATGATAATGCGAATCTTTCTCACCATGGTATATGGGAAGAGTGCCAGAAGTATACCTTTTTCCTGTTTGTTGTTTGTGTATGTCAGTTCCATTTTGCAGTACTCAAGGTTCCAATGTTAGTGTCACACTTACAAATATTTAGTCAAACTCACCTTTGGCAGTGTTTTTAATCTTCATGCCTGTTTTGCAGCACCATTTCTGATCGTTAACACACCAAACACCACTTTTAAAGACAACCATAGAAAAGTGAAGTTGCTGTGAATTCTTCAACGTGTGAGAAACTAGAGCTACCTTCAGCCAATGCTCTGGACCCACCCACTTCAGTTTAGGGTGCCTGGTGGGGTCGGCACGAGTCCCAACATTCTACCACTTCTAGCCACGCTATGTGAAAAATACCCATTACAGACAGGGATTGACCTCTTGACCACTGTACGTACTTTTGAGATTGAAGGTTTGACATTCAACTAACAATTTCACCTCCCTCCTCATGACAGCAGGAAACGGACACAAAGACCAAACTGATTACTGCTTCAGTACCCTCATCTGTACCTGTAGCAAAATGACAAAGCGAAGGATATCAACATCCACCTGCAAACTGGTGGCTACAATATGTAGCTACGTCAGTGTGCCCAGAGATTCTTTGTCAGATTATAAGTTGTCTTGCAGGCCAGACTCTCTAGCCTAGCACCCAGTCTGTTTTTACGGGGGAGGAAAGACATAAAGGACCTTGGAACAAGTCTAGTACAGAGACCCTCAGTCATGCGCGAAGGGTCTGGCCCCGCTACAGGGTACTGTAAAACCGGAAAATATTGGCACTCCATTTAAATTTGGCGTTTAGACTACAATTAATGGTCCCCCAAACTATAAGCAAAGTTAACCATAACTTACAAAACGCTAATATTAAAATGCCGGCAATATGTCAGTCTTTACAGCAAACATAAACTGAACTCTGACCTCCATGTATGTAACGCGCAGTCATGAGCGCCAGCAGCTGCACCGTTGGCCTACCCCAGATGAAGGACTACGTCCTAACAGAGTCTCTGGGAACTGGTACCTATGCCACTGTGTACAAGGCCGTACATAAGGTGTATGGAGTTACCGTTTGTGTCGGTGTGTTTATGCATGCAAACGACTGCAGGGAAAGCAGAAGGGAGTGGTTGCTGTAAAATGCATCAAGCGAAGCCGCCTGACTGTCAGTTCGATGGAAAATCTTTTGACTGAGATTAAAGTAATGAAACAGCTACAGCATGAGCACATCGTGCAGCTTTCTGAGTTTGAAGTGAGTTGTGTAGCAAAAGAAATCTCGTTGCTAAAACCTAGATTAGACCCAGCAGGCATATTTTGACACCCAAAGCATTTGGCTGAACCTGTGTATGGGAGTAGTGTTTCCCTAGAGGAAATTCTTCAGTTGCGTTTTCAGTCGGTGTAAATATGCTGGTGGACCAATGGGTAACTATTCGAGGTTTTTCTTTTGCATTCTCATGGCTAGAACTTGAACCAGAGTGAGAAACAAAAGGTATACAGCATTCAAAGGCTCCCAGAAAGGATATTTCATAGATATACACTTCTTTAGTGATGCATAAGATTATAATGAAGAATGTTGCCTTGTAACATTTTATGATGCTTTCTTCTTTGTGATTTTCATCTTTTTAGTGCGGCTTCAGATAAATCATCCTCCTTGTTCCACCTGCAATTTCCTTTGGCACTTGCTGACCACACTTGACCACCCGATGAGACTGTGACTTCTTCAAAAACCTCTTGGGATTTTCGTTGGTTTCACCCTCTTTGCTTCAGGATTCTGAAAAACCTTTCAAATGGGTCTTGTGATATTCTCCGACTCAGCAAGGGTGGAGCATTGGGGTTTGAAAGGAGAAACTTTACAAGCTTGGTTAATGATTTCACTGCAAATTGAAGAATGAAACAATAATCTTGCAGTATGGTTGACTTTGGTATATTGTGAGTCTCAGGCATGTGCCTTATACTGTGCGTAGCTGGTTACAAGCAGGGCAGCGACGCTTCCCATCAAGAACCTTTTCCTGGAAACAAAAAAGTATGTGAATGAAAGACTGCAGGGGAAAGTCTCATATGTAGACAAGAAAAATCAAGCAGTACATGGAAATGTAGGTAATTACATAGATGATAAGTCTTTATAAGACATACTACCACAAGAAGCAGGAAATGAATCCTTGCCTGGAGTGTAGGGACACCCAACTCTAGCATGCGAGCTGATGCTCTCTTTTGCTGCTCCTCCAGCTCTGGAGGGATGGCCTTCCTCTTTTTTGGTGCCACTGTCTTCTTGCCAGATACCACACTCGGCTCTTCTGCCTGCCTACGAGCTCGCTCTTCCGCGCGTTCCTCTGCCCTCACATGATCAGTCACTGGCTCAGGACCAAGTGACATCACCGGTGGGGGAACCACTGGAGAGGCCGGGCGAGCTGGCTGCTCCAGAAGTGCAGCCATTGATGCTGGCTGCTCAGCCAGAGAGCGGTTGAGGTCAGCAACAACTTCCCATGCGTCCTCATTCACCGCACCGGTCTGGAGGGCTTCAGATTGGGCTTTTTGCTGCCTGAGCAGTCAGTCCTTGGCCTGTGCAAATGAAACTGGCAGCAGTGCTGGAGGGCCATCAGCTGAGTGTCGCGGCCGCTTCCTCTCGGCTCTACAACGCTCCTTGTAGCGCTGCCGCAGGCTGTTCACAGTGATGCTAACCCTTCCACTCTGGGGCATTGAGTGCCACAACTCCTCCCAGATAGCTAACATGCTGCTGTTAAAATCAGGAGGAACACATGTGGGGTCTCCTCCCATAGCACGCAGGCGTGCCACATTGCGCCGACGTCCAGGTGTAGCGTCAGGGAGAGAATGCTTCTCCAAGCTGGAGCAGACTTATCCATGTAGGCAGCATCAGCAGTCGGTGAATCTTTGGAAAAAAGAAAAGAACATAAATCACTACCAAGAGAGCAATTGGCATGGCAAGCATCACTGAATTTTAATAATTATTAGTTGTGGTTGTCTGAAAGGAGCTCACCATCTATGGCCATCTCCTCAGCCCTGTTGGAGGCAGTGCTGGCATTTGCCGACTCTGGAGAGGACGAAAAACAATATTCCCTTATTTCCAAGAGATATACATGTAGCATTCATGACAAGAATCTGACTCATTGGTTCTCATGATTGTGTGTCTTGTCCTATTTAATCAGACAGTGCAATGTAACAGAATTCTACTCACTGTATTCTTGAGATGTTGACTCAAAAAAGGATGGTGCTTCATCAACCAGGTCGACTGCATCAAGCCCAAGCTCCTCTAGTGCCTGAAGCCACACAATATGACAAATTGCACTTTGTAAAACAGCAAAACAAAGAAAAAATCAATAAATAAACGAACAATCTGAGACCAAAAAACAAGTATATACCTCAGCTGATGTCGCCACCATTGACCTTTCCTCCTGAGGGTCGGGTACATCGCTATCAGTACGCATTGCTTCCTCATTAAAATCAGGCTCAATCTGCTGTTCCTTGCCAGTCACGAAGCGTCCGTAGTCATAGCCAATTTTGACACTGGCCTCGGAGCCTGCTGCAGCTATTGACTAGTCAGAGAAGTCATTGCACAGCCCACGTGCAATGTAGTGCTCGCACACCTAAAGCAGAATGCAAGGCCGTACTGTTCAGGTGTAATTCAAAAGAATGTGACGAAGAACAAAACAATTAAAGAAACATGCTACTGATTTTACTGCATTTTAAGCGAAATGTATATCTAGTGTAACAAGTATGTACCTTTGGTGACATGCTGTCTGGCGGAACCTTCTTGCCAAGAGCACGCAGACGGCAGCGATTATATCCCAGAATCCACCATCCCAACCGTGCATTTTGTTCATGCAACACATTTGTGCCAATACCGCGCTGAGAGTAGAAGGTTCGGTCGAGTACCGAATGGACAGCTTCCACCTTGCTTGTGCCACGCAGTGACTGGTAGTGCTCCAAATGATGGCTGGTTGAGTGGTAGTTGACTGTGCCCACCTTAACATATGGCGGGCGTTCTGGATCATCAGAAATACATCCATTGCGGACGTGGACAAGCTGCTGATGAAACACACCCGTCAGCCTCTTTGTGACAAGGGGATATGCAACATCGGTGACCGTAAGGTTGTCCACTTCCATACAGAAAAGAAGAAGAGTTGCCCTGGGTGGGATTCGAACTCACGACACTCTGCAGTCTAGGCGAGCGCTGAACCAACTGAGCTACCAGCTGGTAGGGGTTCGAATGTACTACAACACCACACAAGGCAAACCTCAAACCACTGTGCTATGGTGGTCACAGTAAACTCTCTCTCAGTATGTACAAGTCAGTCAAGTCAGATACTTACCTGTTAATTTAGAAGTCTCAGCACTCACAACATCTTCCTTTTTTAGTCACTGTAAAACAAGGTTTGCAACATAATTGAGCAGAGATTTTCATGCTTTTAACCATCAACTTGTTTACCACAGTCATCAATTGCTTTCTTCAGCTTGTCTTCCAGTCTCTTTACACGTTTCCTAGCTACCCGAGCAGAATCATGCAGTCTGGAGAGCCTCTCTTTCTTTTCTGGAGTTGTGAGATGGCAGTGCACTCTAGTACTGCGTGATGGTTACAGTTTAATTCTTCACAGTAAAAATTGAACGTTGGCTACTGTGTTTGAAGAGGCTGATTGCAATGCTGACTTCATCAGGCATGAATTGTACATCAAGAAAAGCTCATCTTCTGTGTGGGACTCTAGCATGTTCTCGGCAATAGACTGCAGAAACCCATCAAGAGAAGGAATACCTAGGTTTGCTGAAGTTCGAGAAGTAATCTATTAATGTGGGATGACCAGGGAAGGGTCTGAAGTGATCGAGAGCACCATTTACCAGTAAGTTAGATCCACCTCTCCTGCTTTTTTCTGCAAGTGTCTAGGGTGGTTGAGATAGAAGGACTGATCACACAACTGGATGTTTATAAGCTGAATCTGAGCACCACATTCAGACAGATGATCTCATAATTTCGTCTTACTTTTTCCCTTATCTTATGGAGAGAGCCAGATCTTTCAACCAGTGGCCTTTCACTGACAAAAAGCTTCAACTGACTATGCCAGCATAAGAGAGGTGGATAATCATACACATGGCTGGTGTAAGATTTATAACTAGTGGGGGATAGTGGAGTTACAGGTGTCAATTAGTAGGTTGGTAACATGGGAGATGACTGCTCATATCTTCATGGAGAGAGGTATGTCAGAAAGGCGTACTGAGGAATGCAATTATCTCTAATTGCTGAGTTCCGGTTGAAACCAATAAGCTCTGAACAGCATTAGGCAGGGGTGAGCAGACTCAAGTTCAGTTTTGTCGGAATGTGCTTGCTGGGAAGAATGGGGGCCTAAAAGAGAACTTGGGCTAGTTGGACTGGGTACACAGAAGTTAAGATCCAGCAGTAGAGAGGTGACAGGAGCTTTAGAGGTACGACTGTTGAAATGGGCCACAGAGGTCACACGTGAAGTATAAATCATTTCCGTGACGGCTGTCCTCGTCAGGAGTGTTGAGAAAGGGAGAACTTTTTTGAGGGCCTGAGTAGAAGACGCCTTTTGATTTCTGGCTTCCCGAATGAACCACGACCCTGTAATATTTATGGGGTTAGTTTACTCTCAGCTTCCAGCAAATACTGTGACTGGAATGACTAAAGCTTAACACTGGTAGAGTTTGTTTGCTGGCAGTTTCTTCATGGTTGGACGCTGTCCAGAGGTGTTTTTGTTGCCAGCTTAACCACTTACTGTTGTGAGATAATGGTCATGCCTGGCTTGCCAAATGCAGCAAGTTGGTGTAGCTAGCCCTAGTGCTGGTAATGTGGCAAGGCACTGTGTTGCAGTGACGGCATCTCTTGTTGCCTTGGTGGTTTAGTAATGTATGACTAAACACCTAATGCTGGGGTTGTGTCCTCAAGGACGCTATGACAACACAGACAAGGGTCATAACTGACGGCATTGTAACTGTGTTCATGATAGGCAGGCGTCTGAATGCGGAATATTTATGTAATTGTGTATGTATGGGCACTGTTGGATACCGTAATGTTATACAAAACGCGCAAAAAATCAAACTGCTCGCTTCCTCCGCTGAAAATATGTTGCATTGCTCTAGTTATTATTATTACACGATGCAGTGGGACACCAACTACATCTTCTTGATTATGGAGTACTGCAGTGGAGGTGACCTATCAAACTTCATAAGGAGTAGAAACACACTCGCCGAGGTTGAAGCCAAATATTTCTTGCAACAGTTAGGTACTTTTTCATATAATATATTTTCCCCTTGCCTGCACGTATGTGCAATGAGGGTTACTGTAATCGGTCTGTGTGTGTGAGTGTATGTGTCCCTGTTTTTCTTGGTAACCGCTGTAGGTCTGAGGGCGAAACGTGGATATTGTGGTGTGTACTAGGTAGTAGCTATGCTCGGTACAGCAAGATTCTGGAGCAGAGAAGACTGCATACGATGGCAGGACAGCAACGCTGTTGCGGTAGTAAGGAGTGTGCATTAATTGAAGATCGCGATCCGACAAAGTTCGGGGTCCGGCCGGTTCATATACCACGATCTGACGAGCAGCGGGTGAAGTGTATGTAAGTGACACGCACTTGCGACAATTAATGGCTTACATTTACATGGTTTCACCATGTTCATCATCCATCTGCATACCAATTTCCACATACGTTTTCTTTATCTAAAATTTTAGCAGCGAGGGTTATGCTCTTTCAAATGCATTTCATATTGTGTTATGGTTCTTGATCATCCTTGAATTGGATTTATCTTTCATCTTCTGGTTAATATGAGATAACAGCTGTGTGCGTGAAGCTGCAATTATTAACCAGAAGAGGAATAGGAGACAAGTTCATTTGTAGTTGCCATTACATATGTGTATATAGAAACTGGTTTTGTTCTTCTGCCTGTGACCTAATGTATTGTCTCCTATTATCACCACCCTGCGGACCATATGCGACCTAGCGGAGAGGGTCTACGCTAATGTTAGCCAATTTTCTGCTGGATCATTAGCCACACCTTCAGTGTTGCGAAGCACATGTCATATCTAGCGAACAGTAAGAGAGCGATGTACACTTTATAAGCACAAGCTCGGCATAGCGATAATCGGCGCCTGGCATGTTATCGCCAACATCATGAAACTGGAGGAATGTTTGGAATGTGACAACAGAATGTACACAGATAAGTGGAAATGGCTACGGAATTGCCTTAGCAGCACACAAACAGCATACACCATACAATTCAAGCACAACATAATGCACGAATAAACTGACGTGAAGCTGTGTTGTTACCCAGAGCACAATGTGTGTGTGCCCACTCTCCGCAACGGTCGCAGTCGACCCAAAACACCATACTTGCTGAAATGGGGGGGCTGCCTTGCATAGCATACTGTGTTTCTTGCCTCACTACCGGCATCACTCTTGTTTTGGTATATACCAATCAGGAGTCCTGATTGTGCGTGTATGACTCTGGTGGTGACCCTCGTCCTCACTTCCGTTAGCAGGAGGTGCATCTTCACTTGAGCTATGACTACGTTTCTTCCTTTCCCTTTCCTTTGGCTGCTGCCGCCCTTCTTTTCATGCTCTTTTCTCTTCCTCTCTTTTTTCTGTTCCTTCTCAAGCTTCTTCTGTTCTCTCTCCTCCTTTCTTTTCTGCTTCATCTCAGCTGCTTCTTTCTCTCTTCTGTCTCCCTCATCATATCTGTGTACTCATTTTAGGTTAGAACCCTAACTCCGGTCATGTGGCAAGATCACTTCTCTGCGACATTATATGCCTGAGGAGAGGGGATGTCTGCTGGTACAAGCCCAGCTCTCACTAGGGGGTTCAAAACATGCGGCCGAGATAGAGGGGCAGAAGTCTGCTGACTGCAAGATGAAACTGGAGTGACTGGTTGACTAACAGCCGCAGTTGGAACGACAGGAGTGGTGGTGTGATGGAACGATCTTGATGGCACTGGTGGAGAGCTGTAGCTATCATCAACATGAGAGGGCAATGACGATGCAGTTGGAGATTTATTGACACTGGATATCTGGGAGTAATCCGAGCTTGGTTCAGCAGATGATATCAAGGGTAGCTGAACTCGAAGCAGTTGACGAACTAAAACCCTGAAGAGGTTGCATAATTTTGCATTGGTAGATGGTGTTGGGGTCAAACGGATGAATCCCACACTTGCGGAACCCAGCCTTGATGTTTGAGATACAAAAGGCTCGCTCTAACGGTGTCTTTAATACACATGCAAACTCACACTTTGAAACAACAAAGTCTTTCTTCTCAAAAGACGGTGCTTGAACTGCTTTGCTAAAGTGTGACTTCAGACATTTAAAGACCGACACATCCAAGGGTTGAAGAGCATGGGCAGTATGGGCGAGGGAGGGAGGGTAGACAAGAGAGAATGACATTTTCACGCACCAGATCTATCACATTGAGGTTTAATGTGGCTGGTGTTCTCATAACGAGCAAGATCATAGGACGTTGTGAGCCACAGTACTTGAGAAACACCTTCTTCATCCACACTCGTAATCTATCCAAGCAGATTTCCTCTCACCGTCAGGACCAGCAAACTTCTCAAACCCCTGGAAATTTTGCATACATAGGTGGCAGCGCTACTCTCAGCTACAGAGGCACACAAAAGTAGCGTGATGTGCTCAGATTTACCCATAGACTGTGCATACACATGCTTTGTGTTCTTGCGAGTGACCACCTTCCCACAAGAGATGTTGAGGGGCAAGAAGGTCTCATCGCAGTTAAAGAGTTGCCATGGTGAGTTGATGAGGGTGTTCTGCTCTATATAGTGCGACCTTGAGGCAGTCAAACTAGTTATCATCAACCTCCCTCGTCAATCCATTAGCTCGACTACACTCCAGATTATTGGCCGTGCCTAGGGATGACGTGAACAGAAACTTCGCCACAAGTGCCTTCCTGGTCCTGTCTCAGGATTGAATTGTTCTTGTGTGCTAGAACCCATGCAAAATCAGTATCCATGTTTGATGTCAGAAGAAAACCCATGCTCGGCCCATGCACAACAAGTAAGCTGCCAAGGCACTCTCCTCTTCGACCATGAGGGCAGTTGACGGACCAGGACGACAACCATGCTGTACTCCACCCTTATTCCTGTCATCAAGTGTCTTTTTGGGTACCATAAATTGCTTAGCAGTACCGCTCACAGTCCTATACAGCTTTCATTGCTGCCTCCATGTCCTTCTGGTCCACATCCTTTGACATTCTGCCGGTATTAAGAAGTGAAACATGAACTAGCTACCGTCTTTAGCTACTTCATGAACAGCCTGCAGAAATCTATAGAATGCTTTTTTGTACAAAGAAAATCCTCCTAGAAGGTACTGTGTTCTGTCGCCCACAGGAAGAACTGGCCAATCTGAGGTACTTTTCAGTCAAACCACCGTCACTTGGCCGTCGAACGCCTCCTGAAGCTGGCACAGGCATCGAAAGAGAGCACGTGTTTTGCTCTATTCGTTGCGCATGCGCCGAAGGTGGTAGAGCCAGTAATTTGTCCGCTGCACCGCAAATGGCGATAATCGGGCCCTTGTAGTAATGGCTATAATAGAGATTATACAACCAGAAAGAAAAAAATGTGTGTGTAAGCATAACATTGTAATTTCTTACAGAATTCCAAGGGGAAGGCCACCTTTGTTATCTACTTTCTAGCTACTAAAAAACCTAGGCCAGTTATGTAAGCTTTGCTCCCGCTTGCCATAAATGCGCTAGTTAGACCCAAAAAAACCATGCAGAGAATTGCCCCCAAGTTTTGAGCTGCACCCCATTACAAGAATGTGACGTTTTCCCCCCTCTTTTTCAGCTTGTGCACTACAGTTCTTGAGATCAAAAGGAATTGCGCACATGGACCTTAAACCTCAGAATCTACTACTTCATGTAACAGCTTCAAGAAAGTACATTCTCAAAGTTGGAGGTACAAACATTGCATGTCAGCCCACAGGTTTCTGGCACAGTGCCTTTATCTTTTCAAATTGCTGTGCAGGCAGTTTGTGACCATTACATTTTGTTGATATGCCAACTTTACCAACGCCCCGGCATAGAAGAACTATGTTTGCTATACATATTCAGGAAATAGTGTCAAAAAGGATCACTTTTATGTGCAATACGCATACACGTGTAGGAAGAATTGGAAAATTTTCACGAAACTTACCTGCACCACCCTCTGATTTTCCTACATAATTATGCAGGAAGATTTGAGAAATATTGCAAGGGCCACTTCATAATTTTCGGAATATTTCCGGCACTTTCGAAAGTAAAGGCCTTTAGTGCTGGCATATTTTGTAATATACACTCTCACTTGCAAAAAAAAATTCTTATTTTGTTTGTAGACTGTTACTTGGCATACACACAAATTAAATGCTTGTGCACCCAGAGTTTTTATAATTATACTTGTAGTATTCAAATCAGACTTGGCATGTGACATAACCGTTACAGCAGTGCGCTGCATTCTGGGAAGACTCTCTGCACAGCTGCAGATGACGGCTGTATGAGGAGCTATGCTTTCATCAACTAACCTGATTTGAGCTGTGATAGAAGTGCTGGGTCATTCAAAAATGGGGAAACTGCCAGATCATCAATGAATTTGGCAGTGGTTTGCATCTCTGTTAACTTCTGGAACGATCAGGCAAGCTGCTTTAGGCAGCTACACTGTCACTGAGCTCTTGGTAAGAAAGTGGTCGACAGTTGGTTAAAAAGGTGTCCATACTGTTAAAACTGTTAAGATCTGGCAGGGTACCTGCTGAAATTCTAGTAGAAACCGAAGTATGAGCTGTCCTTTTTCCAAGTGCTAGTGATGCAAGCAAAGCAACTAAACACAAGTACACTGTCACCTTCGTGTTTATAGGTGACTTTCATGAACGGCTCCCTGGCATCTACTGTAGCTGCTATCTCTAGCTGAAGCTTCTAAGATAAATGAAACTGCGAGTTGCTGCAGAAGCAAGGTTAGGATTCTCCTCCCAAGAGGGAAGGACACCCACTTGCAGACAATCCTCCCACCACAGTGTTGGCTGTAAGACCAGTTTTTTCTTGGCCAACGGGCCTTGGGGATGTGAGAGAAGAGGCTCACCCAGGTCATGCTGAAGTTTTACAATACTGGTGTATTGAAATTATCACCCACATAATCGATAGTGTTGGAGTAACAACCGATATCTAGGTGTCAACTGAATTGACAGAGGCCGATCACACGTTGAAGCTAAAAGGTTACTTGGCACAACTCAATACTCTGTGAAATAAGTTGTCGTGTGACTTCTTCACCTGCTAGTGACTTCACCAATAGTTGCATGCATACTAGACGCTGATGAATCTTAAGGCTAGAGTGATCCATAGACCGAAGAATAATAGCACGAGCTTCACCAAGTTGTGATGTTCCTTCGAACGGCTGGAATTAATCCATCGATTTCTGCCTTTTTTGCCTTTTTCTTCACCCAAAATGAAAGGGGCTTTCTTCATGCAAGGTGAAATGCCTACTCTTTCAAGAGATCTCTAAAGTCATCAATCTTTGGCACACCGGCCTTTAATAAAGTACTACACAATACACCCTTACAACCTCTGGTAGAGTTTCACGTGTCGGTGTCATACTTTTACTAGGCTTCAACTATATCCACATCCCTCTTCTCCTTCTTTACTGAGTAACTTCTCCTTCTCGACTGTATGCTTGGAGCTTGTTACATGGTACTACTCTTTTTGAGAGAGAGAGCTCCTTGTGGTGTCACAGATGATGGACCTGTAACACATGCGACACATCTCTTACGACACGAAACAGAAGCTGCCTTCAGCCGAAATATTTGGCTCTCAGGCTCGCGCTGGTCTGCTAGAGCTCTCTGAGGAATCTTCCCCTCAATCTTCCCCATCGCTAGAGACAGTGGTTAATCTTGGAAGAGTGTCGTACACAGACTGACTGCCACTACACCCGGGCTCATTGTGTTCTGCCATTTTTAATCGTCATGTGGAAACTGTGCATGAAATTATAGTTCATAGCATACCAGCCATAGGTATATATAGATAGATAGAGAAATAAAACCAGCACCAATATATATCTACAAATCCCAAAATATCCATTAAAAAACACATACACAAATACACATGACATGACATGAGAGCAGGACACTGGGTGCCCAGCTTTGAGAACTGGGGCGGTGGGTTAAAGAGTCTTTTATGGCTAGCCAACTCTCCCCACACACCCAGTATCCAAACTCCACATTACAAACAATGACAGCCACACAGGGAGTAACTGTACAATAGCACAGTCACGACAACCAAGTAGAGTATGATTCATATAAATATTCTTGAATAAAACGACTAGTGAGCTATCGTGGTTCCTATTAGTGCCACCCCCGGCCACGTAGTATATATACATAGTAAATTATTCAGTAGTCAATGTGAAGCTTATGTCTGACAACTGTTTGTGTACAAAACATCTAGCTACCAATCCCACAGGATTTTCTAGGTGTTGAAACATACACCTTCCTCAATATGTCTACGTACACTGCGGTTGTATTTGCAATGCAAGTGACTTTTTGCAAACCTTCTAAACGCTTTACATAGCTCCACATATCTAAATCCTTCAATTTTTGGGTGAGTTTGTAATGTCGCTCACAAAATTGCTCGTAACCACTGCATATTCTACCTATACGTACAAGTTGGGAAACATATACACCATAAGCTGGCTTAGATGGGATGTTAGAACTCATATTTGGAAAATTTACGATGTCAAAGTGAAAACTATCCCTCTTATCATACAACGTAGTAGAATATTTCCCATGTTCTATAGTAATAAGTATATCCAAGTACGAAAGTGTAGTTGGGCTCTCCGTAGTTTTCTTGAGCTGAAGCTCAGAAGGATATATGTCCTGTATGGCGTCATTATATTGGATGTTATTTAGTATAAGAAGTCATCTATGTACCTCAGTTAAACCTCCTAGCCATGAATATATCGTTCTTTATCAAGTTTTTCATGTACCTGTACTCGTAAAAGAACAGGAACAGATTGGCCAATAATGGAGCACAATCGGTGCCCATAGGGATGCCCACACACTGCCTTGTTACCTGCATTAACATACACGTTATCTATGAGGTATTCCACATATGTAATGAGCTTATCTTCGGTCAGGCTCTGTCTAGCAGATGGCACATCTGACCACACCCCATTTCCATTGCTACGTACTACAAGAAAGATGTTGTCTCTAACTCTATAAGCTTCCTGAATCAAATAATATTTCAAGGCTTGTTTCAGGGAGTCATGCGGAATACTGGTATATAATGTAGAAAAATCATAACTATCACAATGTTTCGCTGAAGAAAACTAATTAATCTTTTTTAATGTACTAAGCACCTGCTGTGAGTTTTCTATCACCCAGAAGCAATTCACACCTGTTCTACAGTAAATTCCGTTGCAATACTGCCTGAAGTGGTTAATGATTGTATTTAGGCGACTTGTAAGCAGTTTTGAAAGAGTCTTTGTAGTACAGCTATAAGACGCAGCTATAAACCTGTTACCGTAAGGCTGCTTATGTAATTTCGGTAACCAGTAAAACGATGGCAAGCATTCAAGCTCAGGCTTCACTACAATGTGATTGTTTCTCATAAAGCGTAGGTGTTCCTTAATTATATCATCTTTATCCCTGGTAACAGGCTCATATGTGGTAGTAGCCGTGATCTCTCTTGTCACCTCCAAGTAATACTTCTTACACACTACTATGACATTATTGGCGGCCTTGTCAGCTGGAACTAACACATACTTGCTGTGTAACAGTTTTAAGGACCGAAAGTGCTTCTTTGATTTAAAGACATGCTTTTTCCTTTTGTTAATATGTTTACTTTTAAGCGACGCAATTTTCCGTTGAATACATTCATTAAGCTTATGCTCCCACTCATTAAATGCCCGGATATCAACACCTTCTCTAGTCGACCACTTACGTTTATATTCCGCTACAGCTTCCCTACATACATAACCTCTCATTTGTAGTCCAATTCTGCTCTCAATATGATGGTCCTTTCATAACTAGTGATCTAAGCTTTGCGTCTCTTATTATTAGGTCTCCAGTTACAACATGTCCTGCAGGCTCATAACAGTACTTACTATTACTACAATCACAACATACATTCTCAGTACCTTCGTCTAAGTCAAGCTCCTCTACCACACTCCTCTGATTAAATATTGCGCCCGATATGGTCCTAGTGTATGAGTAGCTAACCATAGGAGGCTCCCTGTTTTTCAAAAGTTGGAGTATTGCACCTCTAACATACCTGCTGTTCAGTATTTGAGGCAAACCAATCATTTCAATGCCTTTATTATGGTAATGTACTTTCATAAAACCAGAGTTTTCTTTACTTTTCCTATCTACATCAGCATCGAACACCATACCACCTGAAGCTTTTTTCCGGAAGGCTATCAAGTCCTTGAACAACACCCTGATCCTACTGGGTACTTCATGATTACTCACCCAATTATGAAAAATATTCCACACCATACACATACATTTCCTAGGTAGACTGAGAATGAAGCTTCTTTATATTAAAACAGAAATTACAATTTTGTAAGTAATGCTCAATGCAAATCACCCAGGTCACGTTTCTTCCTACGTCTGCGATATTTGGCCGCTCTAAATTTTCTTTTGTTTCTGTTAAAAAGCGTATTAACCACCAGTTGACCTTGACCTTTCATTTTAGATGTGTTACCAACCCCCCTCACATTATCATTCAGTCCATACAGATAGAACGTACATAGTTCCCTGCACCAATAATCTTCTCTTTCAAGCCTCTTAGAGGTTGAACTGACTTTATTTCCAGTGTCAACAATTTTCTCAATTAGCATAATACATATATCATCCTCAGTGTGTCCATCCGAACTAAAATGATTATATAAGTATAGGTTGGCCATGCTCTTCAGTCTGTTTCTATGGTTATTAAAACGGCTACGTAATTTCTGGCTAGTCTCTCCAACATACTGTACGCCACATCTTGTGCATGATATCAAATACATAGCACAATTCATGGAGGAAGCAGAACTAACCACATCATACCGTTTTTTGGTGACATTACTCACAAATGTTCTGCCCTGATATATATGTTTACAAGTTTTACATCGAACAGAACCACAATCACAAACAACACAATTATTAGTGGTATGTGCATGGACATCAGCCACAGCCCTTCCCAGCGTAGTAGGCTTTGAGGATGTAGCATCATTTGCACAAACCGGGACAAACAGACAGGTAAGACCTGACTTTAAAGGACACAGGTTATTGTCCACCACCTTGGTATGCCGGGCTGGTGGCTGCCCCCTACTGAACGACGCGAAGACTGACATGCTAAATCCGACATAAGGACGAAAAAGGGAAAGTAAGAAAGAAAAAAGTAGGATCAAACAGAACCAGAGATGGAGCACACATGGGACCGCGGCTAGGGTACGACACTAGCACTACTGCTTTCCCATATGTACTAGTTCCGTCCTAGAAGTGACGATGTTACTCACTTGGGTATGACCCATAAAAGAAAGCTAGGCATATCTAAAATCATAGGGACAGCGAATTATGCTGGCATTATGCTCGATGCAATGGCAATTATGCTTGAAATTATGCCTGCATTTTATTTGCATACCTGGTCCATCCTTCAAAGAGACGTGATATCTCTGGCGGCTGAGTATATACCTTCAAGATAGTCCCAGCAAGCCATGGTCGGCCAATTGTGTAGTTCTTAACCCACACCAACTGACCTGCAGATAATTTTCTCTCCCGACAGTAATTCCCATCATGACCTGGTTTTTGGCTTGTTTCTTCAGGTGATGTCAGGGTGCAGAAGGTCGAAATGACAGCGATGCCTCCAGCCCATGAGGAGCTTGGCAGGGGTCACACCCAGTTGCAGAGTGGGGTGTAATGCAGAAACAGAAGAGAAATCCGAGTCTTTCTTCTGTGCATTTTAGGGTCTGCACTGCCCTCTCTGCCAACGCATTAGAGGGTGGGTTGTACGGAGCACTCGTCAGATGCTTGATCCCATTGCGACGGACGAAGGCGGAAAACTCTTCACTCATGAAGCAGGAACCATTGTCAAAGACAATGACTTCTAGAAGCTTGTGAGTAGTATGTCCTCAGGCAGATAGATGTGCTCTGCACCTTGGGACTTTCCCTGAGGTCAGAGTTTGAAAAGGGTTGACTGGCTGATAAGACTCAAGGTGTGAAGATGGTTCTGCTGGCAGGACTTGTGGTATTAGCATGCAGGCATTAGGCAGGGCGCTTGTGGAGCTTCCTTAGGGCAGTTCTGTTTTTCCCTCCATCTTATGAGGAGTGTGTCTGTCTTTCTGCTTTGACTTAGTCGGCGAAGGCTGAGGACTGTAAGGGTGAGTCGCCATATTGTTGTCAGACATGGGCTCTTGAGCAGCAAGGTCTACTCTCATAACTGATATAGTGCTCAAATTGGAGCTTAAGAAATAATGTACAAGTCTGGAGTGGCAGTCTTTAAGGTTGTAGATATGCACGAAGTACCACAAAGTATCTTTTCCAGCAAAATATGCAGTAAATACTTGTCACTGTACCCAAAGGTGGTTTATCATACATTTCGAACGGTTTTGAGGATATGTGGATTTTCAGAAAGAAATATGTTATCGCTCCTTATGTGTGAATGGATTGACTGCTATGTGTGTATGATCGTTGCTGCAAGAAAAACTATTAGCAACCAACCCGTTACACACCCACCCCAGCACCTGAAAGCCACATCTCTCTAACTGCTCCACTGCCTCCCAGAATGGCTTAAAAATATGACTGAGACTACTTCCATACCCAGTAGCAGCTCTCTGATGTGAGCCATAATAATATGTCACACCAGGTCAGCATCAATATTCACCCCCGGAGATCCACAGCACTTTGCTGAATACCAGCTGACCGCTTTTGTCATGATCAGGCTCAGCTACCCATCCTAAATATCCGTGTACTGATAACCACAATTGTTTTCATACTCTGACGAAGACAAGCGAATGAAGATCTGAGCTGCTGGAGTATGAGATGGAAGCTTGATGGTACATGCTCAGACCAATTGCAATTCTTAGCACCGACACCATACTGAGGGGATTGTGATTGGCTGTAAACGAGGTGATGACTGGTGGAGGCTATCATCTCTCTCTCTCTCGTGTGTGTGAAACATCTTCATTTAGTTGCAAAATGAGGAGTGGTTAACTCCAATGATCAAATTGTCTAGGTGATGTACAAAACCACCGCACAATCACATGGAACCACAAAGACAAACTAGAGGACATGCATACATACACAGAGATATTACTGTAATTTGTTTCTTGGGCACCAAATGCCGAAGGATCCAGCCAGTGCTAATGTAGCTGTTTTCTATGCGGGAGAGAGACTCGCTGCAATGTTCTCAAATCCGGGAAGGTCTGGGACCCCACGACAGCCAACTTGGAGGGTGATCAGCTCTGACCTGTATCCCCTAGCCTTGGCCTGCTCCAGAAGGTGATGGTACTTCGCAGTCTTCCTCTGAGCTGCCTCTTCGAAATTGGTCTCAAAACACTCAGTCAACTCCACCAGAGTGATTGACTTGTGCGCCTCGTCCCACCACACCAAGTCAGGCAGCAGTTCTGTGGGGATGATGTAAAGGGGCAGTTTGTAGTTGTTGCTGATGTCGGCCGTCATTGATATTGTCTGAGGGATGTTTCGTCCGACTGTTTCAGTGATGACACTCAGGATCGATCGTGCCATACATTGTATCTCCTTAGACCTAGCCACACTGCAGTTGTTTAGAACATGCAGTAATGACTGGTTCTCGTGGTAGAGAGGACATGATGGATCCTTCCTCTTCTTCCAGAGGTAGAGGTTTGCATTGTGTGGGAGTAGATCCACCGCTGCATTGATGGCGAACTTCAGTTGGTCCTAGCACAGCACTCGACCAGATGGGGGCACAGCTGGGGCTAGTACACCTACTCAACTGGCCTTGCCTCTCGGGGGTCTGTAGGTTGTCCAGACGAGATGAATTTTGAAAAAAAATACAAAGGCTAGGAACCACACAATAGCTGGTAGCTAATACAAAGTGCACCTATCAATAAAACTGCATTATTAGAAGAGTGGTGATATATTACGTAAAATTACGGAAGTCTGATGATGTGACAACTTCTGAAGGTAGGTTGTTCCCGAGGCGAAAGGTTTTGTGAATAAATGAAGATTTTAGACAATCAGAGCGAGCAAAAGGGACTTTGAGAGCATTCTGATGTGGTGATAACGGGCGCTTTGTGCTAGTGGGTATAATTATTTGGAAAAAACAAATACTCATTAACAATACTTAAGTGTGTACATAATGTGAGGTAGAGCCTTCTATTTCCAAGAGATGGGATTTGGTATATGTCCACCAAGTTAACATATGACTCTTGAACAAACCCGAAGTGCAAACTTCTGAACATTCTCAATCGCCTTGATGTCTTTCAGTAGGGTCCCATACCTGAGACGCGTATTCAATGAGAAACTTTCTTGGTCTTTTGAGCTTTTTGAAACAAAGAGTTTCACTTCCTAATGTGGCGCACAATATTAGTTGACAACCAAGGTAGATTTAGTTTGGTTGGTAAAACTTTTGTTGGAATGCATTGCTCCCATGATGTTAAGAAATTCTTTTGTCCTTGATTCAGCAACGGTATCAACAGTATCCCCATTGAGTACTTGATTCCAGTCAACAATGCAGACAATATCAGGCTTTGTAGCCTCACAGACAATCCGAAAACTCATCATTTTTTGACAACAGACTACGTGCATTATAGTAGAGTATTCGTTTACGTTCCATGTTCACACTGTTGTTTTCAGGTTCCTTGCCCCTGACGGGGCTCACTTCTCCAAAAAAGGAGACGTTTCAGGAGCAGGTGATACTGTGTCAAGGTGGGATCATGTTGTGCTAACCTCTGAAGGGGTAGGAGTAACACATTCCTCAAACTCCTCAGGCTGAGAGGTTGTGCGTTTTTAGCACAATTGGTATGCTCTACAGGCATATAACAAAGCTCAAGCTTCCGCCCCGTATGCATCTGATTACTTTCCCACTTCAGCTCAAGGATTCAAGGCCTCTTCTGAATCATGCAGAACAAACCACCACCGTTTCACATCCCCTGTGTCACTCCGAATCGTTCTCCGAATCGTTTTCCGTCTGACAACCATCGTAGAAGATGGAGAAAACGTCATAAGGGTGGAATTGAGAGATGAACGAGTTGTTTCCTTTGCTCACATTAGTTGGAGAGCTGCTGCCACTAATGGGACCCCTGAAGTCCCCCCATCCCCACAATAACCCCTCCCAGCCATCGTCCCACTCCCGCTTCCTCCCCTTCCCCTTCCCTGACCTTTTCTACTTCCCCCACCTTCAGGATTCTTGGTTCCATGCTCTTTCTTCCTTTGGTTGCCTCCTTGTCTCCCATCCCTACCTCCTCTCCCTCCCCTACCCTGGCTGCCATGAGCAAGATTATGATCAGGATATATCACTTCACTCTCGGTAGGAAACAGCAGATATTCGTCGGGAACCGAAACCGCTAGAGAGGAGCACTTGAAAGTGAGTAATTGATACCCCTAGCGCAGTACCTGTGAAACCAGCTAGTGCATGTGCC
Organism: Geodia barretti; assembly: GCA_030341885.1. Taxonomy (NCBI): domain Eukaryota; kingdom Metazoa; phylum Porifera; class Demospongiae; order Tetractinellida; family Geodiidae; genus Geodia; species Geodia barretti. Next base: position 29,238 of record CASHTH010002094.1, read on the forward strand.
TTCACAAAAGAGGGTTACCTCAACGATGGTTTGCTCACAGACTGCATATTTGACCGAAGACTGCACCTTAGTGTCAGAGGGACGGGTCGACACTTGTGACACAGACTTCGATGACTTGTTGGGATTTATGCTCTTTGTTGTAGTCAACCCTGCGGAGGAAGAGCCAGCCGCGGCAGTTAAGCCCTTCGACTTTGACGACGGTGAGTGTCAGGATGCTTGTGAGTCGTCTCGCTCCCCAGACGGTGAGTGTCAGGATCCTCGTGCACGGCTGAGACGTAGTCCGAAAACACCACACCAACAGATAGCCGTGCTTGGTCTAAACGAAAGGCAAAAAAAACTAATCTCCAGTAGGAATGAGTTGACTTCCTTCGTGACAAGAGCCTTGGAAGACTTTGTTCTGCTGCACCCTGGGCTGATCTTCAATGCCTCTCTAGCAGGTCTGAACTTCTTCCTGACCAAAGAAAGCTCTTTCTTAAGGCCATGCTCAGCCAGGAACTACACACCGGAGTTCTGAGAAGTGAGGAGCTGACACTGCCGGGAGACCTGAAGACTTTTGTGGTGGGTAGAGGGAGAGGGAAGGTTCAGGCCACCAAGCGAGCGGGGGAGGTAGAGGAGAGCTGTGTTGGCTGTCCCGACCACTTTTTGAGGTACCCTGTCACCAGTGAGTCAACCTGCCCTTCCATCCAGGTGGTGGGGAACTCTTGGGTCGACAGCGGCCAGGACAGGCGTGGACACACCCCTCCAGAATAGAGCAGCAGCTTCTGCTTCCTCGTCAGCAACGATTCGTTGATGGCCTGGAGCATCTCCTGGAGCCTTGTCAGGACAGCCTCCCTCGCAGCAGAGCTGTTCTTTGGAACCTGGACTTCCATGCTGAAAAACCTGACTGACTGGCCCAGTGGAGAAGGGGATGGCCAAATCCAGCAAGCAAACTGCCACTGATTTGTGATTGGAATGGGCCTCTGCCAGGATTGACTACAGCTTCTGATGATGCTCCGTACAACCGGAGGAGAGTTTAAAAGAGCTTGCCAACACAAGGTGTCAGGGCAATTGGTCGGAAGTTGCCCGGGTTGGTAGTATCCTCTGAGGCTGAGCTCTTGGTGATAAGTTTGATGGCAGCACACTTCCACTTCCCAGGGATGGTCAACTGAGCCCAGCAGGTGTTGGTTAGATTAGGGCAGGTAGTAAGGAAGGGCACTTCTTGAAGATGATGTACCAACCTGATCGAAGGGAGAGGGAGCTGATATGTTCCTTCATCCTCTCGATGACCCTAGCCAGCTCACTCAGAGATTTGTTTACTGCAGTCTAGTTCCACCTCAGGAAGAGAGGGTGTTGGCATCCACTCTTGCTGGACAATTTCCGAGGGTTGGAGTGGTATACCAAGAGGTTGCAGCCTCATCCCCAAACGAGGGTTCCACCTGGCCCAGTGGCACTGCCTGAAATCCCCGTAACACCTTTCCCTCATTGCCTTCACCTCTATTGTAAGCAAGCGTGCGTTCGACGCTTTCTTCAACTTGTTGTGCGCTCGAACAAGGGAGATGAAGTGAGTAGCTAGGGAGTGCACCACCTCAGGAGGGATCCACTTTTACTCGCTCCCTCTTGGCATCCTTCTGTCTCTCAACCTCCTTGAGAGCCCTGTTGTGGAGTGGTCTTTTCTTCACTCTCCTGGTGGCTGTGGTATTGGTGCCGTATGTGGAGGCGAAGTAGGAGTAGATGTCCTCACACAATGTAGAGCTCATCTGTTCAGGAGAGGCAAGGGACATGATCTAAGGGACGAGAATGATCTGGAAGAAGGGGTCTGCTAGCTTCCAGTCCTCCACTGACATAAGGGGAGACAGGGTAGCCTTCGTAGCTGGCAACGGGACTCAATGGTGAGTTGCAGGATGGCGGAACGTAGCAACAGCTGATGCGGTACACGTGGAATGTTGTAGCGTCTCTGCGGAATTTGAATTGATGGAGGGGGGGCAGGGAGAAGATATTCATAGGAGGCGGGGTCGTGACCATTGTAGCCGGCGCAGAGCATGGCGGGACATCGCGGCAGGTTGCGCTCACCCGGTGGTGCGTATCCAGATGCCTGAAATACCGACCGCACTTCTGGCACTTGGCGCGAGTAGCTGGCATGACGGAAGATGGTGTTATTTGGCTGATCGTTAGTCTTGGAGCAAAGCAGCGGTCCTTTCTCTATACCGACAGACTCCTCGGAGTATCCCTTGCTTTTCACGGTGATGTGGGGTCGTAGTGAAGAGGTAGGAGACGACTAGAGTGGTCCACAGGACAGAGCTAATTCCAACCAGCCAGTCGTCTACGCATTTTCTCTCCCTCCCCCCCTCCCTCCCCCCTTCCTCTCTCTCTCTCTCTCTCTCTCGTGTGTGTATAAAACTCTTCATTGTTTTGCATATACAAACAAACAAACAAACGATGAGGTGTGAGGTGCACCCAGGCAGAGCTCTAGGCACATGAAGAATGTGCCGCGTATTTACCTGGCCTCACTAGTACTAACATACATACACACAGAAGCTAATTGATGAAGTCAGGTGAGTAAAGTAGCATGGTTCCTAGAGCCCCAGATGTAGAAGGAATCTAGAATGGTTGTTCTTGTAATCAGGAGACACGCGGAAGTGCACTCCTTTCTTGGTGCATCTGTAGCCTCACGTAGCAGGTCGAAGTCTGCGTCGCCCAACATCCCTCGTGATCCAACCACTAGATTCAAAAGCTTCGCCCTGTAGCCTGCTGCTCTCCCAGCCTCCACCAGGTCATGGTACTTCGCTGCCTTCCTAGCTCTTTCATCAGCCACTCCAGACTCGTAAGCTCTAACAGACATAGCTCCCTACGCTGGTCACTCCACCACGCGATGTCCGGTCGAACATTAGTGGGGGTGGTGTGCTGCGGGAATCTGTAGACCTCTGAGGTGGAGTCAACAGGGGTGGAGAACTTAGTAGGCAGGTGAGTCTTGATGAAGTCACCGATGACCTGGAGGACTGCATCATGCCTATGGCTATATCGCCGAAGCTCCGTAGCCATGGGACAGTTGTTGAGGATGTGGGAGAGAGTTTGACTTGAGACTCGGCATAGGGGGGAGATGTCAGAAGCCTTCTTTCCCCACATGTGAAGATTGGGTGTGTTGGGAGGGTGTTGTGCGATGAATTCAGGACAAACTTCAGTGGCTCTGGAGGAAGTTGTTGAACAGCCCTCACCCACAGATCAGGTGAGGACTCCCCCCTGGCCCTGGCCATCTCTCCTTGGGCTGGAAGCTGGCAGAGTGAGAGGTGCAACCCGTCGTCCTCTTCCTCAGCCAGAAGAGTCTTGATCGCACCTGACAAGGCCCTACGGCTCTGGGGGTGGTCTTGCGTCTTGATGGAGTCCACAAGAACTGCAGGCTTGAACTTCAATATCTGTCTCTTCTTCTCTTCCAGGAGTCGGAGATCTGCCACTTTCCTGACTCCTGGATCATGTGACATGATTACCTGTACCATCTTGGATGCCTGCAACTTCTTGTGTTCTCTGACCAGAGATGGCATGGCATAGCCAGACCACCCCTCTAGGCAGAGAGGAAGAGGATTGATGTGTTAGAGTGACGGGCCAGACCCGCCCACTCCTTGAGGGCCTTGGTTGCCCACGGCTGTTCCGCGCGGACATTTAGATCGTTATCGCGTGCTGGCCGGCCAGAAAGTTGTAATCACGGGACATAGCAACATATACGTGTAGTTTTTGTGGACTCGTTGCTATGGGTGTTTTTTTACCAATCCTGACGTTACACACAACACTCAATGGTTGCAAAGAACATGAACACTAACTATACATCACCATGGCAGCTTAGCGCAGCCAGCTGCCAAAATTGTTTACAACTGTGCAGACCGTCTTTGTTGCAACCCCCGCCAAGGGTACCCCGGAAAACCCGCTCAGTGCCAGCTTCACACAGTTTTTATCAACGCAAAGCTATATGCAGTAAGTGCACAACAAACCGTACCATACCTCGCACAAGCATCGCTCACTAAACAGCAAGCCCAGAGAGGTGGGGCCGGTACCTAGTGCACGCGAGACTTCCGCGAGACTTCCGACGGCACTCTACACACACCCACTCATCAATGGCCCGCAATAACCATAAATATCATTTGGAACAGCTAAAAAGCACTGCAGAGTTTGTGCTTCCAACTTCAATGCCAATTCAAAAGCCTACATATATCCATGCTCCTCCAGAGCAGTGGGCAGCAGTGGGCAGCAGTTGGCATTGACCAGCACTCTGACACCCAGACATTCACCCACCAACAGTGTGTGCCTCAGTTGCCAGGAAAAAATGACAAGAATGGCTAATGGTGTAACAACACATCTTGAAGCCTACAACTGGCGGGCACATGACAACAATGGCTGCGGCATGCGTCATGTTTCGGAGCCAATCGGTAGGAGGTCGGCCTAAAAATAACAGGGGTAGGCCAAGGAAATCCACAGAAGGGTTGACCAGACTCAAGAAGTCCACGACGCCATCCTTGGATGATCCTTACCCACTCCAACCAGCTCTCTTTCTCTCTCCGCCTAGTACACGTCCCCAGCTAGAGGACCTGCAGTGCTGCATGTGTCACTGCATTGTCGACTGGCCAGTAGAGACAGGTTGCAGAAAATTGGCATGCGTGACAAAGTTTGCCCTCATTGCAGCACTCACGATGCACAGATCGACTCCCATCTATCACCAGTATCAGACGTCACCCTGAAGGTTGTGGGCGCACTCCTCCTCCGCTGTCCAGCCTGCAGTGGAATCGTTCAGTTACACGAGCTGAAGAATCACAGTGAGAGTAACTGTGCTTCCTATACTGTCTAACCACCATCGGTCCAGCTGGACGACGGAGATCAACAATTGCTTCCAATCCACAGACGCGCGTGGTCCCACACCCATACCGCTTGTCTAAAAAATTTTAAAAGGCAAAAGAACGACCAAACTCTTCTACAGGGCCTACACAATACTATTAGTCGCTCTTTTAGGCGTTAAAAACTGTGTGACAGACGCTGCCACTTACTTCTTTCTCCTGTTTCACCCCTGCCACTCTCGCCAAACCATCCCTTCGACCGGGAAAGAAGATTCACCGTCCGCAAGAGCTACAAACAAGCTCCCTCGTGGCGGAGGTTAAAAGTTCACAATAACAATTAGCCAGCCGTTTCCCCGGGGCAAAGAGAACTGGCCCGTTGCCACGCACGCGTTGTTCAGGATTACGTAATTTTAATGTGACGCAGCTAAATGAGCACGCGCGTGTAGGACGCGGAACAGCCGTGTGCCAGAGGCTGCAGGTCACGCTCCAGCCATGTGATGGGGAAATCCTCAACAAGCAGGGGCCAAGAGAGCCTAGGGCAAATACTTGAAGAGGCGGAGCTTCTGCTGATGGGTCAGAGGTGTCTTATCGATTGCCGTCAGCATTTGCTGCAAAGAACCCCGGAGAGAAGACCTTGCATCATCATTGCTGGAGTGAACCCGCACTGGCATACCCAGGAACTTGAACGACCCATCTTCAGCAGGGGGGATCACTCTCCCACTGATTGTGAGTGTAGGGCTCCCTCTCTTCCCCGTAGATGCCTCATTGACCATGGAGTGGCACTTAGGCACCTTGGCCTTCAGTTGAGCCCACTCCAACCAGCGCTGCACCATGTCCAGAAGATGTTGGCAGCCAGCAGAGAAGGTGGTTGATGGTGATGGAGGATTGCGGGAGTGTAAATCCAAGATCCTTCCTGGAGCAGAGGGTGTCAGAGAGAGTGTTCATCACTGTCAGAAAGATGACCACACTGAGAGGGTCTCCCTGGTACACCCCTATCTCAAGAGGGACAGGATCTGTCGACCACGCATTGGGGCCCGTTTCGGTTGCCTACACCCTGCAACAACTCTCCGGCTCTACAAGACCTTCTGCATACCTATCCTCCTGTACGGATCTGAATTATGGCACATCACCAAGACAGAATTGCTCCTGCTTGAGAGAGTCCATCGAAGAATATTGAGAACACTTCTCGGCCTCCTAGTCCGCTGCAACACCAAGGCCCTCTCCACATCTTGGGAATTCTCGATGTCAAGGCCCTCATTCACCAAAGACAGATGAACTTCCTATTCTCCTTCTCACGGTTACCCTCCGACTCACTCCCTGTCCAGCTACTGCGCACACGTCTGGAGAACCCACCACCAACTGGGGTGATCCCCACACTGCAGAACACCCTGGCTCAGTATGGATCCCCCCCTACCAACATCATACTTGTTGGCCATTGGAGCCAAGGTGGGTGGAAGAGGACTGTCAGACGTCTGCTGCTGGCTGAGCAGTATGCAGACTTCACCTCTGAATGCAGTCACCTCCCTCTCTCAGAATGTGCCGAGCTGAAGCTGGGCAGGATCATCCCCAACCTCTCAGTGCCACTAAACTGAACATAACGCGAATCCGATTGCTAGTGAACTGCCATGGTCTTGGGACGGATACATGCATATTCCGGAACGTCTCAGACCCAACATGCAAGCTATGCGGATCTGGACCAGAAGACACTACTCACTTTATATCTCACTGCCCTGCCCTCTCCTCTGCCCGTATTCTCCCGCCTCTGCTGGCGGCCTCCGACCTGGCGCCGTTATTAGACTCGGACCTGAACGGTTTTGCAGAACACATCCTGGGAATTCGCTGGATCGAGGATCTGCCACTTCAGAGAGAGATCGTTGAGTTTCTACATCGTCTACACTCCGAGCATCTCCGTCAACTACTCGCCCTCATATAATTGCCTACCCCATAGGCTACTCTCAGTGGAGGTTACAAAGAAGAAGAAGAAGAAGAAGAGATAGTACCAGACAGGCCGGAGTACCATGACTGCAACAGACGGCAGAACTCTGGAGGAGCG
>CASHTH010002095.1:0-13058 GCA_030341885.1 Geodia barretti
TTCACTGCACTCTCCAGCTATAGTCAAGGTATTCAGGATGGTTGGACATGCGGTCATGTGCTCCACACACCCCAGGCCCACTCAGGTCACATGAATGTCATGTGACCTCCTCTCCCCAGCTCTCGTCCTCCCCTCCCTCGCTGGAGTCCTACCAGACCTACCTGGACCACGTCAAGAAGGCCAAGGATGATCCGATGTTTATCAACACACTCTACCAGAGAGCCGTGGCTGATCATTGTCTCGTCGTTGATCTGTGGAAAGACTACCTCACATATCTGGTACGTATATAGTGTTACATGTCTATACTGTGTGTATACAACTCTGTATTATGCTAGCAATGCATTTCAGCGAGCGAGCGTGAGCAGTTCAATTAGTTTAATCTCAACATTTCATTGTTCTCTCACTCCCCCAGAACTCATCGTTTGGTGAGACGTCGTCGGTTCTTCTTCCACCGCACCGTCAGGCAGTGAGGAACTGCCCCTGGGTGTGTGAGCTGTGGGTCAGCTGTGGTCTAGCCCTGGAGAGAGTGGGAGCTGACGAGACTGAAACTATCGGTGAGCAGAGTGTGACTTTGGTGGGTTGAACTTAAGTTAAGTTAAAACCCTTTGGACGCCATGGGTATCTCTTTAAATAAGCAGAAATTGATGTTTAAATAAGCAGAAATTGATGTTATAAAGTATTAGCGCCTACTATATATTATGACCCCATATAAATTCTTATGGACTTACTGTATGGAGGCTCTGGACACATTTATGTGTCCGTGGCTGGTTAAGTGTGCAAAATGTGTATTAATGAAAAGAGGGGGGCAAACCCTCTATTTGTGTGCATTAAATTATTCACTTAAACCTTAAAGGGGGGAAAGTTTATCAAGACCCCCCCAAAACAACCCCTGCTCAAGCAGTAATTCGTAACAACATTTGTTCCTTCTATTCCATGGGAACAGATTGTATGCATGGTAGATGGTACTAAATATTGTCTCCTTTAGTTTAACCCTTTTGCCTTTGGTTGATCTTCTTTTTCTCACTGAATGCAGCTGTCTTTGAGAAAGGTCTGACAGGTGGTAACTTCACCTCACCTAGTGACAGTCTCACGCTATGGACCGCCTACCTCGACTACCTCCGTAGGAGAGTTCGTCTCCACGACGACCAGGTTCGATAAACAATGCATCTCTATAAATGCGCAACATTATACGTGAGTTGAAGGAGCTCCGCCGCATCTTTTTTCTCTTGGCATCACATGGTCTAATACCTTCAGAGGTACATAAGGGGACGACTAACCAAAAAGCTACTGCATTTTTGTACATCCCATTCTGAAACCTATTTCAGTATAAGACTTATATTTTGTATCATTTGTGAAATGTCTCACACTTGAATGTGGGAAATACCACTCTTTTTGTGGTTTATGTATAATTATTGTATAGGAAGTCAAGGGGGACCCTCCAGAGCTGATTGGGTTGAGGAAGACGTTTAAAAGGGCTCGGGACACTCTGGAAACTGGTAGCCTATATTATCTTCCCTCCAGCTCCCCCTCTTTCTCCTCTCTCTCTCTTAACTTCTTCCTTGCGGCTTTTTAGGTATAATATATATTGCGTGACAGGCTTACTACGTATGTGCTAAAGCACTACTTGTGCCAACTACGTTGTGTTTGGGTTTGCAGAGTTTGGTCGTTATGGAGACCCGACCGATTCCCTCTCGCTCTACCAAGCTCGTCTGGAGTCCCGTTGCTATGACAACCTCGAGGAATGTCGTTTCCTCTGGGATGACATCATGAGTCGCCATGGTCGCGAGGCAAAGTACTGGATCCAATATGCCGACATGGAACGGTGTGCAGCACACTCACACACATTTCACTTTTGTAAGGCCACCCTATTTTATACAACTGTGCATTATCTCCAGATAGCTGGAGAGTGCAGTGAAAGAATAGGGTGGCCTAAATTGTTCGTACTTTTAGCAAGCAAGTGGGGGGAAGGACAGGCCAACTAACCATCCTGAATACCTTGACTATAGCTGGAGAGTGCAGTGAAAGAATAGGGTGGCCTAAATTGTTTGTACTTTTAGCAAGCAAGTGGGGGAAGGACAGGCCAACTAACATCCTGAATACCTTGACTATAGCTGGAGAGTGCAGTGAAAGAATAGGGTGGCCTAAATTGTTTGTACTTTTAGCAAGCAAGTGGGGGGAAGGACAGGCCAACAACCATCCTGAATACCTTGACTATAGCTGGAGAGTGCAGTGAAAGAATAGGGTGGCCTAAATTGTTTGTACTTTTAGCAAGCAAGTGGAGAGAAAAGACAGGCAAACGACATCCTGAATACACTTGCTATGGCTGGAGAGTGCAGTGAAAGAATAGGGTGCGCTAATTGTTTGTACTTTCAGCGCAAGTTAGTGGAGGAAGGACGGGCAAACAACTAACCATCCCGAATACCGCGCTATAGCTGGAGAGTGCAGTGAAGAAGAGGGTGCCTAAATTGTTCGTACTTTAGCAAGTAAGTGAAGGACAGGCTAACCAACCAGCTGATACCTTAACTATAGCGGAGAGTGCAGTGAATTGAAAATAGGTGGCCTCTAAAGTGTTCGTACTTTAGCACAGCAAGTGTGGAGGAAGACCGACGAGGCTAACCAACATCTGACTACACTGACTATCTGAGTGAGTGTGAATGTGAAATAGGTGGCATCCTAAATTGTCGTACTATTTAGCAAGCAGTCGAAGGACAGGCACAACTAACATCCTGAATACCTTGACTATAGCTGGAGAGTGCAGTGAAAATAATTATAGTCAAGGTATTCAGGATGGTTAGTTAGCCTGTCCTTCCCCCCCACATGCCCATTAAAAGTTTAGGTCACATTTTCTAAAGTACGAAAAGAGTTACTTTCTCTTCCAGTTACTATGGTGACCCGGAGAAGTGTCGAAGATCTTAATCCGTGGTGTGAATTCGGCAAGCGACGACCCGGAGCTGGTGATGGAGACACTGCTGCAGTTTGAGAGGGAGGAGGGAGATCTAGCCAGCTACGAGGCCGCTCGCGAGAAATGCACCGCTCAACTCAAGAGGCTCGAGAAGAGAAAGGAAAAGGTGAACACTTGTTTACGGATGTGATGAAAAATTAGCATCAAGTCAAAACCTACAATAGCACGAGCAGTATTGTATTACAATAATGTATGGAGACAATATTCACCACTAGGAATGCGCACGCGCCTATTTTGCCTCGCGCCTGCCAGCCAATGTGTAAACAGTCTGACTGAGGCCGCTCGTGCGTGCGCTCTACTGACTGCGCGCAGACCAGACCTCAGCGACTGCTGCCTAGCGAATGACGGAAGTTACACTTCCTTTTGGTGACTAATTGACATTCCTAAGCGTAACTAATTGACGACGTACATACGCATATCACGAGAATACAACCCGGAGTAGTTGTCTCACGGGCTGACGCGCTCGGCAATAAAAACACATTTCACAGCATTTGAATGGAGAAGTGGCATTAGAGAAAAAGTTAAACGATCAAATGATGAGCGATTTTGGAAACTTTTCTTCTTCGACCGTATCTATAGGCTGCAGAGAAAGAAGGTCAACAAAAGGAGAGTAAAAAACAGGCAAAGAAAGCAGCGAAGAAATCTGCCGGTTCTGGGGCCGACGCCGGTGGGAAGGGGAAGTCGTTGCCACAGCAACAGAAACATAAGAAGCCCGGTGGCGGTAAACGGAGCAGGGTTCAGAAAGGTCAAGTGTTTTTCGAAGAAGACGATGATGAAGAAAATGAAGGCGAACTTCAACCCAAGAGGCAAAAAGGTTGGCTTTAACTCCCAGTATATCTGCATTTTTCACACCTTTGCACTTTCTCTATACATACAGTTGATGTTCCCAAAACAGATGCCACCATGGAAACTGAACCACCACGGCAACCAGAAACTCCTCCCACTAGTGTTTCCATGGCAGCAGAACCGAAAAGAAGTATCCCTGAGCCGCCTGGGATGCCTAAAAAGGAGGGAGAGAGGGAGGGAGATGGGGAAGGGGTTGAGAAGGGAGGGGAGGAGAAACGAACCGTTTTTGTTAGCAACTTGAAGATGTCTGTCACGAAAGAGGACTTGGAGGAGAAATTTTCACCAGTAAGTCCGAATCACACAATATACGTAGTTTGCAGTTCACTGCTGCAGAAAAACGTGTAAGGTCATTTCAGCTGATGCTATATACTATATATGGTATACAGTGAATCGTTGAAGAAGGAACACCTCGTGACACCAGAACTGTCCTTTTCATAGTGTCCCTTATTCAGAGGTACACAATGATATGGAGAGAACCAAGTTGCTTTCTCTGTTTGTAGGGTCCGAATGTATGTACATCTTCCCTCCTGAAAATGTAGAAGTGATTCGCATTTTATCAGGGCCATTTTCACTCTATATGTCTTTCTTTCTACACCCACATCTTCCCTCTCTCCCTCTCCCTTATTTCATCTCCTTCCCACAACAACAGTGCGGCACCATTTCAGAAGTCCGGCTGATAAAGTCGCAGTCACGCGGCCGTGCCAACGCTTTTGCCTACGTAGAGTTTGCCGCCACCGAGAGCGTCCAGAAGGCTCTCCAATTAGAGCACACCGAGCTAAACGGGAGGATTGTGTTCGTGTCGCAACACAGAGAGAAGGGAGGAGGCGGAAAGACTCAGCAGAAGCAGGCCGGCTTTCAGGTACATCTTTGATTTCTTCGTACAACTTTTGAATAAGGGACTTTGTGAGAGAGTCCTTTATTCATACAGTGTCCCTTAATTCCAGTAAAGTTCTGGGGCAGAACCAAGTGTCTTTTACAAAGATTTTCCTTATTCACTCTACATGTACATACTTTGACCTCGTTGATGGCACATGCAACAAAACCTTTTTTTCACTTCTTCTCTTTCTCACTCTCAGAGTTGCAAAACATTCTTACCCACTTGTACATTAAGAACTGATTTCTCGGCGCACTTTTTTCCCTACAAATTTGCACTTTGACGGAGCACGTTACAAGTCAATTAGCTTGCTATATTATTGATGTCACATGCTACTATAATATAGAAGTCTCCATTCTAATAGGGAAATAACAAGGCTACTGTGTTTGTGTCAAATCTTCAACACAACACAGATGAACAGACACTGAAAGACCTGTTTGAGAAGGTGAAATACAGATGAAGAACTATAGTGTGGAGAATTAACCCTGTTCTCTCTCACTGGTAGTGTAGAGAATTAACCCTGTTCCCTCTCACTGGTATATAGTGTGGAGAATTAACCATGTTCTCTCTCACTGGTATATAGTGTGGAGAATTAACCATGTTCTCTCTCACTGGTATATAGTGTGGAGAATTAACCATGTTCTCTCTCACTGGTATATAGTGTGGAGAATTAACCCTGTTCTCTCTCACTGGTAGTGTGGGGAGGTGAAAGAGGTGAGACTGGTGAGAAATAGAGATGGTCGACCAAAAGGATTTGCTTACATTGAATTTACGAACGAGGTAAATTTAACCTTTTCCTTTCTTAATACTTTTTGCTCACGAGGTGTACATGTACAGTACTTACCATTTTACTGACGAGAAAACCTCTTTACTCAACCCTTTGCTTTTACATTAACCTTTTGTTGACTGAGTATCTTTTTCTTAACGTTTTAGTGTATCACTCTTTAGTAGGGATGACACACATGCCCACACATTAGAGATTTTGCGTTCACTCTTTTATTCCTTTTGCTTATGAGATGTATGCTTTTACTTGGGTAATATTGTTTTTAACCCTTTTCAGGCCACTGCAGGGTCGGCAGTTCTACAGCTAGACAATCACCTGCTAGGCATGAAGAGGTTAAAAGTTGCCATCTCTAACCCTCCAAAGAAGAAGGGGGATGGACCAGCTGCCCCATCCGCGGATAGGACGTCCCATTCAAGACCGATCAAAGATGATGGAGGTTTCGTTCGTCCATCATTCATACCTGCACGGATCAAAGCACAGGAACAGTCTGAGTGAGTCAAATTATTTTCTGGACATCCTAAAATTTTAGTTGCAACCTGGAAAAAAGTTTTATTTGTGAAAATGGAGGACTATAAGTTTGTTTTACCCACAATATCGATACACTTATAATGTGTACATTGTGCCTTTCGAATTTCCTAACACTTTTCTCTTGAAATGCGAAGTTGTTGTGTTATGTCTTATTGCAGGGTGCCTAGAAAGAGGGCAAATATAGGACTAGTTCCACGTGTGCTGGCAAAACAGAACAAGGAGAAGGGAGAGGAAGGGACTGAAGGAGTGAAAGAGGGAGAGAGCGGGAAAGAGGGAGAGGGAGGAGGAGGAGGAGGAACTGATGCTATGGATGTTGGAAAAGCAGCACCGCAGAAAATGTCTAATGATGACTTTCGTAAACTACTCGACAAGACCTAAATTTCAGAACTCTCTTTTACCATGAGCACTTTGTTTATGAATAGCAGCCCTCATTGATTCCGTTTTTCAAGCAACACTGTTACCATAATAGTTATAGAGGCGTGGTTTAAAAGGGCGTGGTTTATGGTTTTGCAGTCGTCAGCAAAAACATCGTTAGGCCGAAAACATGGGCAACTACTTCTCCAAGAAAGGTGGCGGTGGGGGAGGAGAGAAGGAGAAAGAAACGGTCACGAAGCTGAGAAGAAGGATAGAAAACCCTTACGTCTTCACCAGAACGAGGTAATGCCGCACGCAGCGCGAACACGTTACCGCTTCGCGCCCCCGTACCGTTGCGCGTTCTGCGTACGTACAGTTCTATGTTCTTCGACGAGGACGGGGACTTGGCGCACGAGTTCTATACGGAGCAAAGAGTGGAGGTGAAGGCAGGCGTCGTCAGATGGGTCATGAGGAAAGTTAGCTCCGCCCACCTGACGCCACAGGTCAATCTATTTCTATCACATTTTGCAGTGCTGTATCATGCTAGGGGTTATCCTCGCTTTTTCTATTGGCAAAAGTCACCTTTGAGATTTCTCCTCATGCAACCGTTTGTAAGCTATTTCTCCCTAGGCTGCTTGTTATATATTTTATGTTATCGGCAGATACACAAGCACAATGTTCTTGCGATTTTGAAGAGGTGAATTGATTCTCTTCCCATTCTTTTTAGGGAACTGTTGATCTCCCGTTTCCACGGCTACATGTAGATCTACCAGTGGTGATAGTAGATGCAGTGTTCACATTTCCAGTACGGCTTCCTGACTAATTTGCATTACATCATCTTTTTGTCATTTGCCATTAATCTGTCTCAATTCTTTTACCCTGGGTAGTAAATTTTTCCACAAACCTCTGCGAATCGCCTTGACATAGTGCGCATGTGCAAACAATATTGGGCGTGGCTCATCGATCTGCGCGCAAAAACCATGGCTGTGCGCATCGCTTTCTTTTCGGCTCTCCTGCTGTCGTCCGCGCTCTCTCAGTCGCAGAAGAACGTTCTCTTTCTTCTACTGGACGATGCCGGCTTCCAGACTCCAGTCTACGGCAACACGCACGTCAAGACGCCAAACATGGACGCGCTCGCGGAACGGTTTTCGCGCAGATCGATGAGCCACGCCCAATATTGTTTGCACATGCGCACTATGTAAAGGCGATTCGCAGAGGTTTGTGGAAAAATTTACTACCCAGGGTAAAAGAATTGAGACAGATTAATGGCAAATGACAAAAAGATGATGTAATGCAAATTAGTCAGGAAGCCGTACTGGAAATGTGAACACTGCATCTACTATCACCACTGGTAGATCTACATGTAGCCGTGGAAACGGGAGATCAACAGTTCCCTAAAAAGAATGGGAAGAGAATCGCCTTTACATAGTGCGCATGTGCAAACAATATTGGGCGTGGCTCATCGATCTGCGCGAAAACCATGGCTGTGCGCATCGCTTTCTTTTCGGCTCTCCTGCTGTCGTCCGCGCTCTCTCAGTCGCGCCTACACGTCCGTCAGCAGTTGTTCTCCGAGCCGCTCCGCCGTACTGACGGGCCTTCCGCAACACCAGAACGGAATGTACGGTCTGCACGGAGGAACTGCGCCTTTCTCATCGTTTGACGAGGTATGATAGGTTGATGCAGTAGCTCAATCTACAACCCAACAATACTTTTGGTCCTAGCACTTGTTAATCGTGTGAAACTCAGGCACAATCTAAAATCCGTGTATACATCTGATCATAAGCTGAGCAGCTATACGTTACTGCATACTTGCAGGTGAAAAGTCTGCCTCTCATTCTAAATAAAACTGGTGGCGACTTCTGGTACGGAATCATCGGCAAGAAACACGTGGGCCCAGACTACGTGTACCCATTCCCATTCTCCTATACCGAAGAGCACTACGACCTCGACCAAGTCGGTAGAAACATCACCCGAATGAAGGAAATAGTCTCAGAGTTCTTCACTCTTGCAAAGAGCAAAGGAAAGCCCTTCTTTCTCTACATTGGGATCCACGATCCTCACAGAGGAGCGGACCAGGCACAGATGCAGGAGTATGGACAGTTCCTCGAGAGATGGGGGGATGGAAGTCCAGGCATGGGACTGATCCCAGACTGGACTCCGACCAATTACTCCCCAGAAGATGTCAAAGTTCCGTATTTTTTGCCAGATACCAACGCCACGCGAAGTGACCTAGCTGCTCTGTACCGCACTATTAGTAGGTATGACCAGGGAATCGGGATTTTCATGCAACTTTTGGAGGATTTCGGATACGACGAAAACACGCTCGTGTTTCTAACCTCAGACAACGGCATTCCTTTCCCAAATGCCAAGACAAACCTATACGATCCCGGCATGGGTGAGCCCCTGTTCATCTCAAACCCACTTGCCAAGCAGAGGTGGAACACAACCACCCAAGCAATGTCGAGTCACACCGACATGGTACCAACTGTACTGGACTGGTTTGATCTTCCTGTCCCATCCTATACCGTGAATGGACATAAGGTAGTCCTGCACGGAACGTCGCTTCTCCCAGTAACAGTCAAGGAACCGACAACTGGTTACGATAAAGCCTTCTCCAGTCACAATCTCCATGCAGCCACAATGTATTATCCAATGAGGGTCCTTCGCAACAAGCAGTATAAACTGATACATAACCTCAACTATAAGATGCCTTATCCAATGGCTCAAGATATCTACTTTTCTCCCTCGTTTCGTGACATCGTTAATCGCTCAATTGCAGGGGAATCCCTCCCATGGTTCAAAACACTGGAAGAGTATTACTATAGAGATCAGTGGGAGTTGTTTGATCTTGAAAAGGACCCACAGGAACTGGACAACCTTGCCTACGACCCTACTTATGATTCCATTCTCAAGGTATGCTATATAGTCATGTGACCTCAAATCAGTGAGTCACATGACTGACAACTTATTATGCACTTTTGCATGTTACTGCTAGGGCGACCAAACCCTATTGTTCAATGCACAAAGCATGCCAATATTCAAATACACCAAACACCTTACAAAAATCGAGTATCATATTGATCTCACCTGGATGCATGTAGAGGACTCGAAGTATAGACAACTTGTCCATAAACAGTAACTATAATCATGCGTATAAAGCCTCAAGATTCTATTGTTGATGGAGATGACTATAGTATTGCTATTACACTTCCACAGCCAATGCAGGAAGAACTTTACCTGTGGCAGAAAGACACCAATGACATTTGGAGGTGTGGTCCATCTGGTGTGCTGGTGTATGAGGCAGACGATTCGTGCTACCCTCTGGACAACGATACCTAACTATTATGTTCTGCTGTTACATTATTTTGGATTATTATGTATTGTACAGTAGGACAGTTAGTGCTGTGTTTGTGTTTTACTTAGAAATGGAAAACTCTCATGATTTGTCTTCACTACACTTTTCACCAACAGTCATGCATGAATCCACACACACATTTTATGCACCACAAAATATTTACGACAGTGTTTTAACTGCGTTACGTTTGGTGCAAGCTGCCATTGTTCCGTGAGCCACGCCCAACATTTTTGCACATGCGCACTTCACTTATTGTCGATGGATATTGATCAGGGAAAATTTCCCATTCATTATCAGATTCACCATATACAGTATGCTTACACATTGCGATTCATTCGTCTGAAAGATATTTGTTAGCCCAGTAAACAGTTCAGAAAATCCAAGAAAGAAGCATCTCATCCCTACTAAACGTGACAACCAATCAAAGATAAAGGTATGCTACTTGTCAAATTTGCATGTTTTGTTGCAATAGCTATTTATTCGGCGTTCGAACAAGCGCTACATGTTAGTGAGTGTGTATACACAGGAACAAGAAAAGGTATTAGCCAGCTTTCTTCAGTCATCTATAGTGTGGCTAATCCATGTGCTAACGCCAACGCAAATCTTACACATCTTTCAGGTTAGCAACACAAAACACCGTGTTCCCCTACAGGACTACAATATTCTGTCTTTTGTTCGCTCCAAAGCGAACTTTCACACCACGGTGAGCACTAAATAGAGAAAGACGGAGTGCACCTCCTCGCCCTGCTGCTGTTCCGGAAAGCCTAGCACCTCGAGGAGTTTGTCACAAGCAAAGAAGACGGAATAAAGACTTTTCTACTAAGACTGATACTAAGAATCGCTAGACAACGAACCAAGCCGCACTTCTTTGGCAAATAGCCCCGCCCGACAACGGCCCAATTTTGGCATGGATATGACGAACAATTCGACCCGGAAGCCCTCGTGGAAAGAGCGACTGACGACCGTCTCGAAGGTCTTTGGCGTTGGAGGCACCACGAATTGGCAGAGCCCCACGGAGAAGGCGCGGGTGAACGGCCGTAAGCAGCACGGAGGAGAGAGGGAGAGAAGAGAGAGACGAAACGCTCTGCTGTTGCTTCGAGGAGGAGAAGAAGAACAGGGGTCGGTCAGCGAGAAGTGGTGCGTGTTGGACGCGGACGGAAGTGATTTATCGTTCGTTGCGGTTTCTAGTGGCGGTAGTATCGCTGACCAAGAAGGAATTGTGTACACGGCGGAAGACGTTTTCTACACGAGCTCTGAAGAAGCGGGCGTCATGGAGCACACGGACGGACTGCTGGACAGGTTCAGGGGCGCCAAGAAAGCCGACAAAGTGGACGGGAGTGGCAGCGGGAAGAGCAGTCCGGCAGCGGGTGCTTCTCCTCCATCTACCGGGATCGGGTCGCGGAAATCTTCCTTCGGCTCGCGGTTGCGCCCGGACGGGAACAAGGTGACGCGCCCGGGGAGCCCGCAGCCGCTACAGAGACGCTCCAGCGGCCGGGGACGCTCGAAGCTGGACGCACAGGGACACGACACTCTAGCCGTGGCCGCGAACGGAGACGGTTCTCCACGCAGCGTCTCCCCGACTCGATCCTCGCGTCGGAAACTCAGCCACGGTGGAAGCAACCCGCCTAGTCGTAACGAGTCTCCCAACCTCTCCGAGCCGCGGAAGATGTCGGGACACGAAGCACACAGCGGACTTCACGTAAAGCATCATCACCAAAACGGCAAAAACAGCCGCGGCGGTTCTCCCACCGGCTCTCCTTCGCCTGGCGGTGAATCTGCCTTCTCTAAAGTCCGCGACACCCTCAAAATCAGCAAAGCAAAGAAGAAACTAAGGAAAAATAAGAAGGGCTCGGCTTATTCAGTCGACCCGGTGGAAATAAACTTCCCTGCTACCAAGTATCAAGACCCGTTTGAGACCCACCCGAGCTACACGGACAGTTTGGAGGTGGCGTCGAAAGCGCAAAGCCACGATTTCAGGCCAGTTTCGATCCCCCACAACAAGCCGGAGTACTGCGACACTGCAGGAGAGGGACCGGTACAGGTTGTGTGGCGAGGGGCCCTTGAGGTGACGTCTGCTGGGTTAGTGGTTCCTTTGGGCGTGGGGTGAGGGTGAGGCGGCGGTTTGTCGTGGGGGCGGCAGAGTAGACGACAGGGGGGGCGATGGGAATGCTGCGGAGAGGCAGGGTGACTTGCAGTGCTGTTGTGTGATCCTGGAGCCATTGGTTGCCGGTGCGATCACCTATTGAGCGTTCATGGCTGGTGCATTATGATCGTAGTTAAAGTCCCCATTGGGAGCTCCCCTGGGCGTCCGGGTATTATAAACCCCATTGGCGCTAGAATTATCCGCTGTTGGTGCTTGGAAAGTATACAGCGACATTTACTGTAGCATATCCCAATTGTAAGGGCCCTCCCTGTGCTTGCTATTAGCCTGGATGATTAATGGTGTGGTGTGGTGGGTGTGGGAGGGTAATAGGGGGTTGGTTAGCTGTTAATTGTGTGGGGCTGGAACGACTCGTCCGTCACATCTCATGTGTGTTCTAAAAGGTTGGGGTGTTCTGGCGGACGGTAGAATGATGAGGAAGGACCGGAAAGTCGGGCAAGAAGCATGCGGGCTCGCAGGGGTGTCTGGTACTTAGTTGGCGATAGGTGGCTGCGCTGTCGGTCGTCGCCGCTTGCGATAGCTGGTTGTGGTCGACGCGCGGGGGGAGGACAACTAAACTTTGTCGCGCGAGACTCAACGTACGGAGGAAAGGCGAGAGCGCGAAAAATTCGAGGCAGTGGGTTCGGCCCGGGCGGGCGCACAGGCTCGTGTGCGGCGGTTTCGCGATCCTCTGGGGGTTAGGGGTCAGGCTAGTGAAATGACGTAGAGTTCGGGAGTGAGGCGTTTGATTAATACCCAGCGGGGAGAGGAGGTGGCAGGTGGGCCTGCTCGGGATGGGGTATGCGTGCCGGGTGGGGAGCGAGTGGGTTGGGGGCGCGGAAGAAGTAACAGGGGGTAGGGGGGAGTCGGTATGTGAACGAACCGCGGGTAGAGCATAAAAGGGGCTTACCAGCATCGGGTAGCCCGGCGACCCGATCCCTTACTGTGGGGGGTTCCTAGTGCTGTTTCCGGGGTCAGGGGGTGGTGGGGGGGTGCAAGGTAGAGGTTGGTGTGGGTTTGCTTTCTGTCTTTAAATCGGTGTGGGGGGGAGTTGAGGGGGGAAAATGGAGTACAGGGTTATTATGGTAAGTCATGTGGTGATGAGGAAGTAGGCGTAGCCGGCGATCGGAGAAGGGCCTTAACAAGGGTTGAAGCTTGGCTATCGAAGAGATTATCAATTGGTGCGTATTGGGTAGCTTGTCTGTGTCACGTATG
>CASHTH010002096.1:0-68707 GCA_030341885.1 Geodia barretti
CAGTGTTGCTGGAAAATGGCCACCCTGCACTGGCCCAAAAGGCCTATAGAAAGAATGACACTATCTTTGTCTCCATGGAAGCAATTCGAAGTATCTGCGATGGAAACTCTGCCTGCCTATCTCTGTATGATCTAGAGAAGGCTTTTGACTCGACAGAACACCCTATTCTTCTGCGTTCCCTGTTCCAAGCTGGTGTGAATGGGAAATCTTGGAGACTCGTCAGGTCCTGGTACAACAATCTCTCTGTAGTAGTCAGGACTGGGTCAACATCTATTCCTGTACTCCGCGGGGTGCAGCAAGGTTCTGTCCTGCCACCTTCCTTTTTTAGTCATCATGGATGAGCTTCTTGAACGACTGAGTTCAAAAGGTTACGGTGCATCCATCTGTCATCTGTACCTAGGTGGAGCTGCCCATGCTGACGATGTGAGAGCCATTGCATCCTCGACATCTGTTGCTGAGGCCTAGGGTGTCATTATCTCTGACCTCTCATCTCAGCATGGCTTTCGCCTTAGTAGGGCTAACACAGAAATTGTTAAAGTTCCCAGTCTAGATCTACTCCCGAGCATCTTTCACTCATCGACTCCAATGTCCCTACATTACCCCTGGCTAATTGCCTAGGTTTTCTGTGGTCTAGTACACTATCAGCAAAACCTGGCATTGAACACAACATCAACAAAGCAAGGAAGCAATTCTTCGCTCATGGCTCATCTGGTTGCTTTCTGGGATACTCTAACCCTCTTTCAGCAATGGAGTCTTGTGTCATCCCCACTTTGCTGTATGGTGCTCAAAACTGGATCATTGATCTAAACCTTCTAGAGTGATTTCAAGCTGAGTTGGGTAGAATATTCATCAAACTTTCAAAGTACTACTCAATGCTGTAAACTTTAATCGGGCTCTCCTGGCCAACTATGAAGGCAAGGCTCCTGTCCCAGAGGCTACGCTTCCTGGGAAAACTACTCTCACATGATAGAGATAACATTGCTACCAGAACCTTCCGAACGATTGCCTCCCACAACATCTACAACATCTCCATTGTTGAGCAATGCATCTACTTAGACTCCACTCTCGGTACACACTGGCATAGGTCCTCAGCGGGAGGAAAAATTATGACGAGTTTCATACAAAAAATAGCACTCTTTTTGCCACTTCAAACAGCACACTGGGGAAGTCCACACATCTTGTGACAAAGTCGGTGCTTACGTTTAGGTGGGAGTCACATAGCTAAGTGGTCCAGAAAGGAGTAGTTCAGATCAATATGATCACCACAGAGTGTACAGGATCGTGTAACGAAGACTGGGGTACTCATTGCTTTCTTTGTATTAACTTTGTCCCCCTTGCACCTTTATCTAGTGCATGATCCCATATCTTCCGCCAGGATGTAGTGCTGACGATATCACAGATGTGCTTAGCAGATTGGTGATTTCTGGCAGACACGAGTAGGGATTCAAAGTCCTGCTTGAGGCAATGTTCCTTCACAGTTCTAGGAGCATCAAGAGGACTACTTAGACATTGTGCGAGAACGGATGCTCCCAGAGGATCTTCGAGCAGTTTGCACTGCTGTACAACGCTGGTCTGGTAGATGTGTTCAATTGCCAGGGAACTAAACAACTTTGCACTTAGTTGGTATCAGATGTCATATATAAAAGCTTTGCGAGATGAGTTAGCTTGCGGATCAGACTACGTAATGCCACTGAAGGCCATTGCAGGCCAACTCGAACAGCATTGTTTGGATGATGGGGTGGCAGACAGAGTATGCATTTCCCGATTTCGGCTTGAAAGTTAAACTGTCAAACAACTTATGCCCAATTTCCTTCTCTCCCTCTCAAAGTTTATCCTACTTAGAAGCTAGCAAAGTGAAAAGTGATGCTTCTTTGCTATAAGATATTCAGTAGGAAAGCTATTGTTGGGATTTTGCCAAGCTACAGGAAACACATAGAGGAAGGAGTAGTATTCCAGTCCTCTTGTTCAGTTGAAGAGAACCTCTGACAGAATGAGAAGTGGACCACAGTTGTAGGAGACTATCTGGGATAATGGCTTCCTGGAAGACAGCAATCAGGACCAGCTAACAGCCCACACACAGGGGCAATTGTGACTCTTTGTGGGGCCCAGTTAGAGAATTCAGAATCCTTTGGAACATCTTGGTCTGTGTACAAAGTTGGCATGCATTATGGAGTTACTAATTTCTTCCCTGTCCGGCCTGCAACTTCGTCAGACAAACTCTAAATGAGACCTGCCCACACCAGTGCACGCCATCTGATACATTAACTGCATGTTTCAGACACAGGTAATCTGTTGGCAGATTACTATTTAAAGCTCTTGAAATAGGTCTTGTTCCAAGTCGAGAACAGTATTTATTAATTGGTCACTATAAATATTAATGCTGGAGGGTCGGCCACTCACATGCAGTACTCAGCCTAATTTAGGGTAGAATAACAAAAAAGGTGCTTGTTTCTGCCCTCTAAAAGGTCAATAATTATTACCATGTGTGTGTGTGTGAGCAATTTCACTCTCCAGTGGGTTAATTCCCAAAAAGGATGCCAGTATACATTGATTTGGTGAATACTTTAAATTTCAGGAACACCTTATGATGCATGAATGCCAACAGAGGTGTAGGTGTAACATAGCAGTAATGGATGAGTAAGCAGCTATGAAGCAAAGTCGACATCTTCATAAACACCACTATTGTCCAACTGAGGTGGGCCAACATCGACTGAAGTCTCGTTGTCTTTCACTTCTGTGTTTCTGTTCACCACTATTAATTGTGCATCCATTGGAGTATCATACCCACGTCCTCCTTTTGTACTTGGCACAGTCTGTGTGTCAACTGAAGTATCATACCCCGTCTCTCCTGTTACCGCATTCTTGCAACTTAGCTGGGTCTGTGTATGCAGAGGAGCGTCATATCCAATCTCTACTACTGATGTATTCCCTTCTACTGGTCCACTGGTGTCCAGAGGTGTTTCATATATCAGGTCTTCTGGATTTTCATGTTCTGAGCCGTTCTGAGATGAACTGGGGCTGCTCTGGGGAATTTCATATTTCTCAGGCTCTCTATGTCTGACAGACCTGATGAATTCATAGTCGTGTTCCTCTCTTGAAACTTTCGGATCTATTTCACTTACATCCTCGTATATCGGGGTGCTGGCATAGTTGTTTATGCTTTTAACTCGTGTCAATTTATAACTTGGGTCTTCTGCATCTTTCTCAACCGTGCTGGTTTTTTCAGGTGATGACCTCTTGTGTCTAACAACTAGTAATATCACAATGAGGAACACCAATGCTGCAATCACCAGGATGGTGACGGCGGTCACAATCATCCCCACAACCACTGGTGGTACATTGTCAGACTTCGGACGAGAACGTTCTTTAGATGGTGGGCTCTCAGATGTCGCAGTGAGAGAGTTAGTGACTGGTAAGAATGGTGTTGATGGTTCAGGAGATGGTTGGTCATCAGTCTGGACTGAGGTTGACGCTGGCTGCTGAGTAGTAGGGGCTTCTTCTGTGGTTGTTGTTTGTGAAGGTTCATCTGTGTTACAATACCTTATGTTAATTAATTAGCTATAAATATCGTTATGCTTACCTGCAATGATGGGAGTGATGAGAGGAGTTATTCCAGAAGATAGTAGTGCTTTGTACTGCTGCAGTATTGAATATAGTAGCTGCAGACAGAATTCCTTTGCTGTAACCTGTTAAGTTTCCACTTAGCAAAAACATAACATTAGATTTTGGTACAGTCTCGCTGGGTGATCTGGTTAGAAAGCCTAGTACAGTTCCAACATCAACTACTATTGGAGTTTTCAGAGTACAGCTGTAGACAAACTGAGATACACTTGTTGGGTCTGTAAAACTGTCAGTTGTCAAAGACGCACGAAATATGAAGTCAGTGGTGATGCTAGTAGTGGCAGTGAAATTATCCCACAACTGCAGAGTTGGACACACAACATCCTCGGATGTCTCTGTGAATATCCATCCAGTGAGGTTGACCGTACAGGAGAACTGAAGACTGGGGAATATCCATTGCCTGTCAGCTTCTGCTGGCTGCATATCAGTTTGCTCAACTGCCTGTAAATCTTCCAGACTGAGCAATCCTGGGATGCAGGCCTCACCTGCAGGGCACGCACGTATTACAGTGTGCACAAGATAACTATATGCAGTTACAGTTCTAACTGGATTTGCTAGTACCATATATACACATCTGCATTATTTCCTCAACCCATTCTTGCATGTGCTTTACAAGGCAGCAGTTACACAGTTATGCAAGAAAGATGTGGAGTGTGGTGCTCACCAGTTTGAATAGTCCAGGGTAGCAATAGTGAGACAAGACACCTAACAGTCACAGACTCCATAAACTCAACTTGCTCTTGTGCAGTCTTTAGAAGGTTATAGCTACTGACGGAATGCACTAGCTTGTGTGTTTCATTGCACTTCCCTACTCAAGATCATATGTCACAAATTCCTTATGTGGAAACCCACATCCGTACACTACACTGCACTTCCTTTCCACTATGGCAGTTGCTAAGTGACACTATCTACAGTATGTACATAATATTTGGCAACAACATGAGCCACTTACATGACTAAGGTCAAAGGGGTCTACATAAGCACAGTATGACTATATATACTTTCAGTCTCTTTGACGTGTGTGTGTGGGCAGAGGTTTGTGTACTCCTGCTCTGTGTTGTGATTATGAACTTTACAAACACACATTGGCCATGTTCATACACACCTTATCTCCTTTCAGAGCTCTGGGTAATGTGATAGAGTGTCAGTCATGTGTGCAATGCATTGCTGCCATCATGTGGCCTAACTGGCTAATTACTCAAAGACACCATACAAGGTTTCCTGGTATTAGTCTGAATCAGAGTGGCTCCAGCTCTGCAGTATACTACATTATAGTTTCTGACCACAACCTAGTCTATCCTGCTCCTATTTCTCTTACTCCTGTTTGTGGTAGAGTAAAAAGATCAAAACCATTGCTTGTTTTCAACTGCCATGATTACTCCAGACTAGCTAAAGAGCTCTTTAATAATAGAGCAAATGCATAGGATTTTTGGCAAGTGAACACAAGTGAGAAATTTTAGTACTTACACACGTATTATAGTTGTATACAACTAGCGCATGGTCCAGCCTGCCATCAGGGATGGTCGATGATGAATCAATTGATTATTTATTCTCTTCGGGATCCCTGAAAAAGAATAATGCTTTTGGAATACGGTCTCTGCCAAGAATAAGGGTTCTTCTGCTTGTCTCTAAGTAGATCTAATGGTGACAGTATCAGACAGATACAATAAAGGCAACTAGATTGGCTTGCATTGTTTCGCAAAACATCAAACAATATTCCTCAGTTGAAGTGGGCAGGCAGAACTCGGCACTGCTATGGACATGGTCGGTAATGTTACTGATCTGCCATGCTGCAGGACCAAAGAAAGGTGTATGTAGCTAGTTGTGATAAGCTACGTTATCAACCTTCATAGCTAGATCCCATTCCAGACCTGCTCCTATAAAGACGTGTTACTATAAGCATTGAAGCAAAACATTGGCACTCCTAAGCTCTGTAACATCCTCTCTACGGTACCTTGAAATATTATGACTGAACTACTTTTGCCAGTAGTATACTTGTTGTTGGAGCCAACTGGCACACATAATCAAACAGGGTGTGTGTATGTCTCTCTGCGTCAACCTTTTCTGCCACAAGGTGGCAACAAATCAACCAGAATAACTTCTGGGCAATGAAATAACTTCTGCTGCATGCTCATGCCCATCACTATGTCCCTGCAATTAAGGAGCTAGCATGGTCAGGCAGGCACCCCCGCCACCATCTATTCCTGCAGTGGTTGGGAGTGTACTTTAGGTGTTCTGTCTATGTTTGACAGATGGTATATATATTTGAGCACAGTGGAACCTGATCAAGCTGAGTAGGGTTACAGTTTGTCACCTCCATGACCATCTCTCATCTTTATGGGACTATACTGTTGTCTCCACTGTCAAATAGAAAGGGTGTGGCTATTTTACCTAAGCTTTTGCGCATTTGGAGGCTAAAACAAAATGGTAGTGGCTGACAATGATAACTAGAGCAGGCAATTGCAAGAGTGCAATTTCTACTTGACCGTATATAGAACAAACATGAAACTGACACTTGGGTTTGGTGGGTGGCTTTATTCAGTGGAGTGGTGTTTTTAAAATTGGTCACTCAGACAGCACTATTATGCATTAATAAATATACTCTTAGTGTACTATCGAAGGCTATAGCTTGCTGATCTCGGTAAAGTCAGGGTGCAGTGTCTGGCGAAGTAGAAAGGTGTCCACTGCTCTGTCCAGGACCTCCGGCTGGCAGAGATGAACATGATGTCCTCCTGACACTCGCACTATCTTCAACTGGAGCAATGGCACAAGTTGGGCAAGTGAATAACACATTCTCGGAATTCCTATGAGTAACCTGTTTTGGTAGCATCTCAGGGGTGAGGGAGTTGTATACCCTTGTCACAAATGAATTCTCTGAACTGCATATAATAACAAAAATTGCACTGTTTAACCCACGATTAACCCCCCAAGTGGAACAGCTAAAATAAGCAGAAATTGATGTATAATGTATTAGCACCTAGTATTATAACCTCTATTATATTCTTATGGACTTATGGAGGCTCTGGACACATTTATGTGTCAGTGGCTGGTTAAGTGTGGCAAATGCAAACTGCTACATGCTTCTCTCCATCGAGGTTGTGGAGCTCTTGCCATGACGTTGTGCAAGCTTTTTCCCATCTCTTCACCTGATCTGACAGACCGCATTGACAGTATGTGGAGAGATACATCTTTAGCTGTAGTATCTCCTAGGATCCCCCTCAGGCCAACAAGGACACTGCTTAAGTAATTGTAGCATATATTGTCACTAGGGCATGACTAACATAGACTTAAGGGCTGTTCAAAGCCTGCGTCTATCCAGTCAAGCTGAGTGCAAGTGTTGAAGAATTCGAGTTGTAGTAAGCATTTGATTTACCTTTCCTACGCAATTAAACCATGTTAAGCCAATTCACCACCGAATCACTTTTTGTACTTGGTATTGGTTATTTATTAGTTCTCCACAAAAATGCCAGACAACTACTCTCACTTTAGCTGCTAACTACGGACTACACACACAGTAAACCATCACAGACCTGGTCAGAATGAACATGTTTTTGCACAAGTGACTTACACAATAAGGAGGACAGGGCACTGGACAGCTGACAAAAAAGTAGAGCTTACACATCCTGGTATTCGGAGCAGTGATGGCTGAAAAATGGTGATTATGTGACTAGTGTACACTGGTTTCACAAAATAACCCTTATGTACGTGTACAGACCTCGAAATGTGGATAGTAAGTCATGCTAAGCCTGGTGTACGAATCGGTACATAGACAAAGGCCACCAATGCTTTGTTCCAAGCAAAATGGAAGGGGGTTCTCACATGGATCACAATGCTATTCATTGTTATCCAGGACACATGTGACCAAGTGCAAAACATTTCATGTTCCCCTCAGCTGGATTTAGAAAGGTGGGGGCTCAATGACAATAATAGACAGCATTTGAAGTGACTTGCACTAACTAGTGTAGTAAACTGATCTCTAATTATGTCATTTGGATTGCAAGTATAGGTTGCACTCACAGCTTTGAGCATGAGGTCTCTAGTGAACTGGTAGCTGCCACTGGGTAGTTTGTTGGAGCCTCTGGCAGAAAGAGTGGCTGCTGCCTCTCTAGTGAAGCTAGGGTCCATCGCCTGGTGACCCTCCAACATCCTGCGTACATGTATGCAAACACTACAAGTAGAATTGGAACAATGCATATGCAATGTAGTTGAAGGCACCAGTGCAGGCTAATAACACACATTGAATATAATAGCCTTACCCTACCCTCAAAAATGAGGAAGAGAACTTGTTCTTGTTACCGAAGTAAACTTATACCAACATCTATTATATTTTATAGCAACTGAAATATTGACACTGCTTTGGCGTCTCTCTCCCATACCCTAGACTCCTGCGCTGGCCTGACCTTGGAGTACTGGAAGCTTTAGCTCGTTCAGATCAACAAACTTGAACTGATGTCCATATTATACTGGCGCAGATTTGATTTTGCATGGGTCTATGTTTTACTGATTTTTTGGAGAGTGGGGTCAGGCCAGGCTATTCCAAAATACACCTTACAAAAATGTAGTTTTGCACAGGGGAGGACAGACTAGCTATGCACTCCATACCCCGGCATATACATACAACAAACCTGTCAACCAGTTCATCCCAGGTGGAATAGACCTTTGTGTCCACTGTATTACTGAGTGAACCCAGACATTTTAACATCTTGCCCATACGTTCTGGCAAGTCTTCCTGGATATGTTAAAGAGATGGGAGTCAAACTTGCACAATTGTGCAAGTTACGTACAACTAATATTGACATTCAAATTCAACACTGTGTAATACTATAAACACAAGGAACCAAATAGGGCTCAAAGATGTAAGGCTCAAAAAGGCATACTCCCAGTAGCTTCAATTGTGATGCAAGGGTACTCTGGATTTAAGATTGAGTCCCTATTCCTGACAATCTGTGCTGTATTACAATGATACCTGGATGCAGACGCATACAACTGACAGTGTGAACATGCCTATCACCAAGAGTTGATGAGAAGGATTCCTTTCTATGGTGCACCAACCTGTGTCATACACTTTGTACATATTTGTATACAACTGTCACTAAACATTAAGAAATCTCCCACCAGCTTAAAACAACATACTCAAATTTGCTCACAATGCATTCGCTCTAGTATTAAAATTTACCAGTGGTGCAGACACAAATCCAAATCCTTCTATGAGGACAAGACTTTCAACCATCTCTGGTAGAGCTGCAGTGAACTAAGACAAAAGCATCATAGCACAGTCATTGGTGGTTTAATTACCCCGGTCTACTCCTACTGTACTGAGTGAGAGTATACTGCGCCATAGCACAGGTTTGCTTTGTGTTGTGTGTTGTGTTGTAGATTCGAACCCCTACTAGCTGAGTTGCCCTTGTAGCTCGTCTAGACTGTAGAGTGTCGTGGGTTTAAATCCCACCTAAGGCAGCTCTTCTTTTTCCTTGGAAAAAAAGAGCTGTCCTTGGTGTTGTTGATTTGTTTGTTGTGTCTTTGCCTTTTTACCTCGTACTTTTCACATAGCATACGACTGTGCTTGCTCTCACCCATGAAGAGACTCCTGTGCCTATTTGCAGCAGATAAGAAGAAGTAACAAGCACAATTACAGTAATTTAGAAGCTCCTTACTCATTGAATGAGCCAGAAAAGAGAACTTGTCCCATTTCAGTGCTGTGGGTTGTTTGTACATTAATACACTTTCATACACAAACTGGTCTCATTTTGCAGGTAAGTGATCTTGTATGAAGGTCAACTGTGACCACTAGATGTGGGTCTCTCACCATCAATGACATACTTGACATCAGCAATGTAGTCCTGGACATGGTAGAGGGTTCCACGGGGTCTGTGAGAAGACTGGCCGTGTCCAGGCAGGTCTATTGCCGCCACATGCAGGGCTGAGAGAGAGAGAGAGAGGTGGCAACACTCAGGGTTACCGAATAATGGGCTGGCTAACCTGGAGAGAGACGGGGGATGAGTTTGTCGAAAGTATTGGCATTGTCTAGCCAACCTGCGTGATAGGTAAACAGTGACAACCACTGAAATAGCATACTTACAGACATGCATTTCTTTGCCTGCCACAAGAAAATTATGACATTCTTACTCTAATAATGAACATCACCTCAGTCTAGGCAGACATAAATAGAGCAGAAGTCACAATTCTTCAGAGTCAATAATGACCTTTACCAGTTTAACCGAAATGGCCAGAGTGACAGACAAAACAGTGCAATGATAATGATGTTGCTCACCATGGAGAGCTAGTACATGCTTTCCCTGAGGATCTCCCCACTCACGGCCTGCTATGTGGCCCCATGGTACTGAGAATTTCACTGAACAGAAAATGTTTTATGGGCAAAAAATTGTGGATAACACATACCATCTCTGCTAGTTTCCATTACCTGCATAGCATGACCAGCATGACTGTAGGACTCAGATATATCAACTATACTTACACGTGTACAGTAGGGGCTGATAAGGGACTGCCTCTGTATTCCTTGGAACACTCCAGCAATTAGTCGATTCATTCATCATGCATACCTAATCGCCTGCACACACGCCCCCCGACTCACGATAACTCTTTCGACACGCATAATATTTCAGTGCGAAACGGGTTAAATTGGCACCGCTGCAAATCGATTGGGATGGCAGGGCGAGGGGAACCTGTAGAGGCTCTGCCGGAGACCACCGGCGACCATAAAGTGCCCAACGGTGTCGAGGAAGAGTGGAAACCCGCCAATCTTACAGCTGAGGGAGTGAGGGAATGGCAAAAGCTCGGCTGTCTTTGCCCCGTCCACATCGGAGAGACCGTCTGCTTCTTTTGCGTGGACTGTATGCAGGCTTGCTGCACGGTGTGTGGTATGACTGACCACTACAACCACCAGAAGAAACACCGAGGAGAGGCGATCCCTGATGGTCAGTTTGGCCACACAGGGCTCTTCTTCCCACCAGATTTCATTGTCCAGGGTGTCCTCAAATCCTTGAACGAGGACCTACAGCACGTTGACATTCACACACCCAAGGCATCAGAGAGAGTAAAGCAGTGCATTTCCAGCCATCAAACTGCCCTGGCAGCACAGAAGAGAAGTCTCATCGACCACATCAATGCAGTGAAGAAGGCTCGGTTGAAATACCTCCAGAGACAGCAGAAGCACCTCCACAAGACCTTTGAAGAGCTGACGGCCACAAGGGCCCACATTCAGAAGTACACAGACTCTGACGACGACTTTAGCTTTCTTGCCTCGGAGAAGGAGACCACGCGGAGGGTTGCTGAGCTGAACGAGAGGTGTTCCAAGATGGTTCTCCCCACAGAGGAGGACTGGGGGCTGGACAAGATCAGAGTGGTTCGAAACGGGCAGTACGTTGAAGTGAACAGGGGCAGGCGACCTCCCCCTCGTCCCCCACGACCAGGGGTCAAGACCCTGCAGGACCCCACATTCAGAGCCACCTCAGTGAAGCTCCACTTTTCTTTGGAGCCCGACATGTTTGCTGCTTTTGTCAGAGCATGTTGTCAGGAACTGGGGGAGAAATACTGGCTCAGGGTGCAGTGATTGTAATGTCAAGGTGGAATTATAATATATAGTGTGTTCTCTCTATCGCATCGCATGTGCGGTATGCCGCCGGCCTTGCCTCGCATTCCGATCCAGTCAGCATCATGACGAAAGGGTTCCCTCGAAGCTGCCATTATCTAGGCAGAGCTCAGTCTGGATTAGATCTAACTGTTACGCTAGTACCAAGGAGCCCAGACATGCCTCGGGGACTACCTGCTCCACCCCAGCAGCAGCAGAATCGTCTTCTCGACCACGCCCCACTGTGGACAGGATGATTCGTGTGAACCATGCAGGGGAATTTGGCGCCAACAGAATATACGCAGGCCAAATTTCGGTGCTGGGCGACAGCAGCGTTGGATCAAGCATCAAAGTAAGTGAGTAGTCTAGTCTCATCTCACGCTGGAATATCCCTAGCTAGCGTTATTTATGTAGCACATGCAGGCCCAGGAGAGGACTCACCTGGAGCTATTCGATAATCTGATGTCGAGGAGGAGAGTGAGGCCCACTTTATTCCTGCCTCTGTGGGATGTTGCTGGATTTATTTTAGGTGCGTAGTTCAACCCGTTATAATAATAGTCTGGCTAACCAGACTCTCACGCAGTTGTGCCACTTCAATGGCTTCGATGATGCACTGTGGACGTAACCTCAGCTTGGCTAAATGGGTGCGAACAGAATATTGCGCACACACAGCACGCAACCGATTGCAAAGACTACCTGAGAGCCTTAGGGACTGACGTACACATGCGGTAGCACCCACTTATCACGGCGCTGAAAGTCGGTGCGTGAAACTAATTGACACAACTCTACTATAGCAGCTTGACCAGACCCTCCCCCCTTGCGTGAGGATCTGGCTAGCGAGAATACATTATAACTGGTGACATGTTGCCTTGCCGGTAGGAAGCTACAGGTTATACAGTTACCCTTGGTCATTTTATGCTCCAGGTGCTGGCAGTGCAGCTCTTGGCAAAGAAGCCGCAATGGCTTGTACTGTGGCAGTGGAGGAGGCTGTGGTGGAGCATTACAATAGGTTTGGCAAAAAGCACTGCAATCACACCTAACCCACTCAGGTCCTGCTCTTAGCTACAGGTCACACACTTACACACAGTGACCCAGTCTTAATTAGACATTGTGTGTAGTAGTCTGTTCTGTTTATTGTTCAGTCAATTGAGAGAGTTGATTGCTGAGGGCGGAGTTGATGAAGAATTACTCAAGGTAAGACTTCACAAGCTTTTGATGAGAGTCAAACTACATTTGTTACGTAGTGTGTAGTACTTAATGGGAGTGCTGAATTCTTTGATGCCTGTGTAAGGGAACTAATGTAGACCACAGTACCCACTGACCGTTAGTATGTTGTACGTCACCCATATCGTCACCCATCTCAGTGACGTTACGGGTTATGTGTGTGTAACCACCACTGTACCACCACTACACCACAACTACAACTAAGTCACCTACATAACTCTACTGTACTGTAAGCCAGATCACCATTTCTGGGTCACTAATATACAGTGGTAGCAGAGGATGGTTGACCGCCATGTTTCAGTGCCAAACCTCTTCGCTAGTGGAGATGCCGCAGAGTGGTTCAATCATTCGACATCTGCAGCCAAGCCAACAGCTGGAATAACATGACGACAGCCCTCAAGCTACCGACACTGCTGGAAGGGGAAGCGCTCGCTATCTGGTTGGAGTTGGGGAGCGGGAACGCACCGACTATGCGAAGCCTTCCACTCCAGCAAGTTGCGTCCCGGGGAGGCACTTTCAGTATTCGTACATGAACTAAAGAAGCTGCTGGATCAAGCTATGCCAGGATTCAATACGACCACCCGCGATCAGCTGTTACTGCACCAATTCCTGAGAGGAATTCCTAGCACAGTAAGCCGACATTTTCGAGCCACTGGGGAAATGAAGATGCTAGCCACAACCGTCTACTCTTGGCCCTGGACGAAATGGGCGCACACCAGTCTGCAGCCGTCACCCCCGCGGCGGGTGAGTTCAAGGGACTGGAGGACCAGGTGGCAGCACTAACTGAACAAGTGGCTGCGCTCGCAGCGAACAGAGATGCGACAAGCGAACACCTCTGGGCAGCCCGCCGCCGACGTTGCTTTCGGCTGTGAACAGTCGGGACACCTTCTCCGTGATTGCCCTTTCCGACCAGGCGTTACCAGAACGCGGAAGTGCTTCTCCTGTGGACAACCCGGACACATCGCGAGGAACAGCCGCGGGGCATCCATGCAGGGCAGCGGACGCACAAGGATGAAGCCCAACATAATTGTCGTAGCTGCCGTAAAGAACAAGGCAGCAACCACGGCAGGGAGTTTTGGAGGGGTCGAAGTGGAGGTGATGCTGGATTCTGGTTCGTCTGTCTCGTTAGTTCGACAAGAGGTCCTGTCACGATTGCCCAGGATGCAGCCCAGCAATTCCGGAGCTGGTGATATAAAGCTCTTAACAGCACCAGGGGAGCCCCTGCAAGTATTGGATCACGTCCAGGCATCAATAAAGATCGGAGACCTTGAACGTCCCCATGGTTTCGTGGTAGTTGAAGCCTGGTCAGCCTAGTAATTCTTGGAGTTGAGTTTTCTGCATAACAATGGACTCGCACTAGACTTCACCAGTCTACCCGTCACAAGCACATCAGCCCCAACTTGTACAAACGATGTACGCAACCTGTTTTTTTTTTTATTTATGCTGAAGAACGATATGCACGGACAAGAATTTGTGTTGTCAGCATGGTGGAACCCCCTGATGTTGACATAGTCGATGAATGTGCCGTACCCCACTTCTACAATAATACTGCATATGAATATCCACAATGTACAAACAATGGTCTGTTTGGGGAGCCTGCCACGGAGGTGTAATGGTCTTGGTAGGAACTGGCTGTTCTTCCATAGCCGGTTGTAGTCGGTGATGTAACCGGTTCACATGAACACATTTTATTCTCGGGCCATTGCTGATTTCAACTGTCAAGGGACCCTTCATCTCCCTAACCCTCCATCCCCCCCTCCCAGTGTGGGTCCAGCTTCCCAGGATGTCTGCTGCAACCATTTGCCATGGCCACCCAATTGAAGTATTGACCAGGGGGGCTTTAGTTGGCGTTACATGTTTTGCAGCTTGGTTAGAGCACCTTCGACCATAATTATCCACATCTCTTGTGATACCAACCAAGTAGGCCTCCTTCCTCAGTCGTTCCAATGTTTTTTCCATTCCCTAGTGGCCTGCCGTGGGGAGATCATGGCACTGGTAGAGAGTCTCTTGGCGTAGGCTTGGTGGCAGGACCAGGACAGGTAATTACTTCATTCTGTAAAGGGCTCGGAGTGTAGGTACGGCACAGAACACCATTACGGATTGTAAGCTGGTGCCACAACTTCCGGTAGCATTTCAAGGGGTATTTATTCCAAAGCGTTCCTGTTGGCCGTTGGTCCGTCTCCTGTACAACTTTCTGTAGTGACTTTGTATGCCTGTTGCGCCCGTCAAATTTTCACCATTTTGTGTTGGTGTGAAACCGTAGTTGCGGCACAAGGGAGCCGTGAAAGGGCATCCACATTTTTTTCTCGTTTCCTTTTTGTATGAGATCGTGAAGTCATACTCTTGTATGGCTAGTGCC
This sequence comes from Geodia barretti, assembly GCA_030341885.1. Lineage (NCBI taxonomy): Eukaryota > Metazoa > Porifera > Demospongiae > Tetractinellida > Geodiidae > Geodia > Geodia barretti. The sequence goes on from CASHTH010002096.1 coordinate 14,793, forward strand.
CAGCGGCATAACAGCCCTTCCATTTTTTGCGCTGAAAGCCACTGCAGTGGTGCGTGGTCTGTGTACACCTTGAAATGGTGTCCCAGTAGGTAGTGGCGAAAGTGTTTCAATGCATCCAGCCATAGAAACTGACCTTAACTGCGGCTGGCATAAGCCATACGTGTCCATCTTGTTCCAAGATTGCTCCAATGCCGACTGCAATGGCGTCTGTGAGCACAACGAATGGGCTCGCATCTTTGGTGAATAGGGTTAGGGCAATGAAGGGTCCCTTGACAGTTGAAATCAGCAATGGCCCGAGAATAAAATGTGTGCATGTGAACCACGACTACAACCGGATATGGAAGAACAGCCAGTTCCTACCAAGATCATTACACCTCTGTGGCAGGCTCCCCAAATAGACCATTTGATACTACCACCGAGTCCCAGCGGTATCCCACCCGCCAATGAGTCCTCCTGATCGACACACTTGGAACAAGGGGGGCGGATGTAATGTAGACCGCAGTACCCACTGACTGTTAGTATATTGTACGTCACCCATCTCAGTGATGTTACGGGTTATGTGTGTAACCACCACTGTACCACCACTACACCACAACTACAACTAAGTCACCTATATAACTCTGCTGTACTGTAAGCCAGATCACAATTTCTGGGTCGCTACACCTGTAAGAATCCCTGAGAAAGGCAATTGAAGAGTGGTTGTTTCTTGCTCTGAGTGCCTATTATTAGTGTTACATAGAGCTGCCTTTCATGAGGCATTCGAGACACAGACATGTAGCATGTGGGTGCTGTTTTATGCCTTGTGCTTGCTTGAGGACTATAGACAAGAGTCGATAATAGGGTACTAGCGCAGTGTTGCCAGTAATCTTTGTTCTTTAAAGTATATGGCTCGCCTTTATGTGTGGCCTTCGCGCCTACTTCAGTGTGGGGAGCGGTTTGTGTTCATTCTCAGACAGTTAGCTATGAATTGTATATATACTGTTGACTCTTCTCCCATACATTAAGGCAGTAACCTCTGTACTGAAATGGTAAACAATTATTAACCCGCAGTGCGCATGCGCCTGGGGTTATGCTACTTTGTTCGTAAGTCTCTCTGTCAGCGTCTGTCTGTCTGTGCGATCTGCTTAATCTCGCATTGCGCGCTATGACACACGCAACAAAGGACACTACATTATTGAGTATGACTAGTAGGCGAATGCATGGCATTTTTGGCGAGCGGGAGCGAGCACACAATGACTCTATCTGCACGAGCCATCCTACAACTTGAACCTTAGAATCACGAAGATTGGAAGGAGGTATAGACAGCCTCGGTCAGGTATCGAAGAGCGCAGCGAATGCCAGTAAATAGACGAGAGTTGTTAGGCTGGCTATATTTCGCATCGATATGACAGCTAGGCAGCGTGTAAAAATTTGCGCGTTCCCTATCACGAAAGCGACGCTGATACAAACGAGCCTCTCTGCTCAGGAGTGTCACGGGCACGATGTTCTCTTTCCCACTCTCTTCGACGACGAAGGGCATCTTCCCCGGACTATATGCACATGTATACGCACGACAGGCAGGCAGCATGTGAAATTTTGGAATCCTTTCAGATAAAAAGGAGCGCGTAATCCTGGAGCATGCGCAGTTGGACGACGTACGGTCGTAGAATAGAAAACCGCGCCGTTCGTACCACTAGGTTAGCTCACTCCCGCTCGCCAATGAGGAAAACAAAATAAAAAACCATTTTCTCTAAAACCACTAACCTAAAAAGTTAGAGCGTGTTTACAGCGGCCAGGTCCGCCATTCTGTTTCTTTTTCACGACTAACACGCACATACGTTTTGTGATACTATGCGCACGAGGACACTGTAGGATTTGAGCCTGTAACTGCACTATTTTGGCCTAACGGTACAACCGTTCTTCGACAATGCCACTGCCATAGGTACTGTGAGTTGGTTTCTTGCAGGCACCACTTTTTACACAACCTTCTTATGTCCTCATTTTCATTAAAGTTCAAAGTTCAAAAGTCATGATAGCCCCAGAGGAGATTTACATACAAAAATACACATGGCATGACAAACAGCAGCATTATACAATACATAACATTTATGTGGGAAGGATGGAGGATAGACTGTACCCAGTTTTAAGTAAGTCTGGTGAGGCAGATATGATGGATGCCATTATCTCCTCTATTGAACACAGCTTCAATTCTTTGTGATGATATATCAGATGTTCGATATATGTAGTGCCTTTCGCTATCGACATTTCGCAGCGAGGGCATGTTCTATCCCCAAACAGTGGTTGGGAGAGAGTTCGGAAGAGAGAGAGAGCAGATTTTGACCCCTTCACCCCATAATCTAAGGCTGTATCCCAGATCTTGAGCCATGATAGCTCCGAGTGAATGGAAGATAGATGTTTTTTAGAGACTGGTGAGTTTTTGCGCAATTTGCTCTAAGTTCCTTGTCAGTAGTCAGAATGTTCTTTTGAATGCTGCCCCAGGAATCTGCCGATGTCAAACTTCTCCGGTGAAGTTGGTCTCATAAACGGTTTCAAGATAACGACATTGTTCGGTGATTGTCAGCTGTGAGACATCCTTGCTGGCAAAGGCGTGAAGTATTTCTGTACTTAACTTTGCTTCCCCTTCCCCGACCAGCTTTCTCATAAAATGAGCAACCTGGCCCTCATACTTGGCCAGTCCAGGCCGATCAGTACAGATATGTTTGAATGAAAGCGAGTTAATCGCAAGATTCTCCTCCCAACCCAGCACTGGAATTGTTCTAATTCCTCCAAGAGAGCATCTGTAACGTACCAACTCTCAGACCCAAACAGCAGCACTGGCATAACACACGTTTCAACGACTGAACGAGATGATAGTGGATTCAGATGACCATGAAAGACCCCAATACATCCAAAAGCGAAAAATGCACTGCGAGCACTATTGATGTTTCTGTAATGGCCTTTGCGCTGGGGAAAGATCCTGGGTCCACCATGTCCCCAGGCACTTGGCAGCTTTGGACTGTTTCAAGGACACATGACCGACATCTACGGAGATGGAATTTGATCGTACCCCATGTGTGTACAACCAGCTCGCATTTATTGGTGTTCAGCTGCAGGAAATTCTCAGCCAAAATTCATTGATGATCTGTGCCTGCTGCCTGCTGGACTGAGGGTCACATGTCAGGCTACGAAGATCATCGGCATGAGCAAGGGAGCCCATATAAATGCCCTCCACGCTCACCCCTGCGTTAGCCTCTTTCAGTCGTTGCAGCAAGCCATCCATCAGCAGCAGGAAGAGGCAGGGGGAGAGAACCGACCCCTGTTTCATCCCACGTTCTGTAATGAACTCATGTGAGAGATAACCATTCACTTTTACACAGGCCGTGGGTGGGTCGTAGTAGCCTTTTATGATCCTCCAGCACTTCCTGTGTACCCCTCTAGAGTAGAGATGCTTCAGGAGGATGGCGTACTCCACGCTATCAAATGCCTTCTCTAGATCGTAAAAGGTCTGCAAAACAGTGTTCCCGTTTCGCGTAAGATGGCTAAGCGATTCAAACACTGCAAAGGTGGCATCCTCGCAAGACATGCCCTGCTGATATGCTGTTTGTTGAATAAGGGGGAAACCTCGGGTTTTAAGTTCCGGCAACATCCGTGAAAACGTGAGAGATTCGAACAGCTTACTGATTACGTTGGATACTCCTATTCCCCTGTAACTATTAGGGTCAAGGGGATCTCTTCCTTTTCCTTTGTAGATGGGGATGATGTTTACAGCTTTAAAGGATGGTGGAACATTCTCTAGCTGTAGGATTCCATTGAAGATTTGTGTAATCCAAGTTACAAGCATGCTGCCACCGAACTTCAAATGCTCACCAGAAATCCCGTCTGGGCCAGCAGCTTTCCTATTTGGTAGGTGTTTAATGGAATTTTCCACCTCCTCAACCTCAAACTCTATGTCAAGAATGTTGTCCTCATTGTTGTGCGACTGGCGAGTCATTTGCATCAATCCCTCTTCCAGGTCCTGGGCGATAGCAGCATCTGTGATCTTAGATTTGCCAAGTGAGCAGAAATTATTTTCCCAGGCCTGTAAAAGCTCTGTTCGTTCGGTAATAGAGGAATCATTAACACCAAGCTTTGAACAGAGTGGTGTACTTTTGGGCCTTGCAAAGCGATGTGGACGGCAGTTTCGGAAGCTCTGGTCAATACGTTGAATCCTCCTCCTCTCCCCAATTGCCTGTAGGGTATTGATATGGCAACGAACTTCCCTCTTCATCCGCCTCTTCGGCGCGCATGCGCAGCGACGGTTACATACGGTAGTCGTTCTGTCGTGTGTCCGTCTGTCCGTCTGTCCGCGCGAGTTCTAGCACTACAGGCTACGAGGCGGCCAATGAGTGGCACAAACGGGTTGTGAACGACTAGAAGATTGATATTAATGTGGCGATTTTCCCGAAACGACTGCGTTCCAGAGATATGAAAACAAGCGATATAGCTTATATACGCGAGCGATTCATCGCGCACGCGCGTCGGAGCATCAGACGCGAGCGATCCATCGCGCACGCGCGTATGTCGTTTGCCGGAGCATGCGCATCTGCGCGTTGTTATCTTGGACGAGCAAGCCGGTGAGTTTCTCTCCTCAGTCATTGTTGATCTCTGTTCTCTTGACCTTGGACGAGCAAGCGGTTTTCTCCTCAGTCATTGTTGATCTCTGTTCTCGATGGACAACAAATTGAGCAAGGTAGCTATGTCCGCAATGTTCATAATCGTACTGGGCTTACCGCGACCTGATCCGCTCGCTCTGTGTACCTTTGGGGCTCAGAAAGTCACAACGAATGGCATGTATCGACTCCCGCATGCTATGACTACTACTGTAGCTAGCCCGTGTCAGACTCGCGACGTGAGCAATAAATATCGCAGTTCGCCGAGGGTTTGCACTTTAGTGCTTTTAGTAAGGGGGTGGTTTAATACAGGGAGCGGTTAATATACGACTCAGCTCCACTTCTAAGACGAAGCTGCTTCACCTTTGAAAGTGGAGCTGAGTAAAAGAGCCTTTTCTTTATTGGCCTCCTGCTCAGTTTATTCTTTACCAGTAGCAAATTACATTTCAGGCAATAAGCAAGTGCCGGGATGAAGAGTTGGAACACAGAGATGTTGGACTGGAGCAGAATGCTCAGCTTGTAAGGAATATATTATAGTAAAGTGTGTTTGTCACTATCCTGACTACATTCTGTGACAGGCCCCAGGGTACGAGGCTATGTCAGAGGTGATCAAGGCTGGCTGCCGAACTGCCATATGGATATCTGAGAGACTTTAGCTCTGTACATCATCTAACTGAAATTGCACACATGTCAGGGAAAAGAGCAAACAATCGGCACACAGCAGATGGTCTAAAACACTACACTTGGACCATAATTACAGTCGAATCTCGGGCAACATTGTCTGTCCCTTGTAAAGATGTGCATTTATTGTCTTATGCGGAAAAAACAATGGTATGGTGGTCTATCACTGAATATAGTAGTTCCTTTTCGAGTTTCTTTAGTGAATGATATAAAGTGGGAGGACTAATAGAAGGTGAATACAACATTGACAAAATGCATTCACTACTCAAAATCTGAGTCTATCAGAGAGGGCATTAGCTAGCTGTTTCACATGCTTAGGAAACGAGTCATAACTGACATCACAACCACTGTGTTTTGCGACGATAGGCTTGTGTGGAGGAAGATTAAACGAGCAAGCAATAACAGTTTGACTATATATCATCCATTCTAATACTGCATCGTACACTAGGTCATCCCTATCTTGTCTCCTTGCCACTTTTTAACGCTGGGCGCGCATGCACAGCGAGGGTTACGGTACTTGTCGGTGTGTCTGTGTGTCTGTGTGTCGTGTTCAAGATCGCCAATTCCAACGGCGACGGGGTTCGGCGCTACATTTTCTCAAACTGGCGATTTTCAAAAGTTATGGCGTGACAACTAAAATTACCACAGGCTTACCTCGACAAGATGTGCTTGCTCAGCGTACCTTGGAGGCTCAATTAGAAGTCTCAACGAGGGCGTGTATCGACTCCCGCATGCTTTCCACTACCGTAGCTAGACTTTACTAGCGCATACAACGAGCGCGCAAGCGCAGTTCGCCGCACTTCGCAGGGCTTTGCAATTATCAACTTGGTATAATTATACACAGTAGTATTACACATTCTTTTACAGACAACATGCTCTAAGAGACAACACACAATTAACTGCTAATAAAACTCACTTAGCTATACTACATAAAAACTGATACTGTACAATAACTCTACTCTTATTTTTTAACTGTATATACTTCTATAAAAATAAAAAAAGGAAGAAAAAAGACAGCTAACAGTATTCTAATTATAAAAAGTGTTAGAGCTTAATAAGCTGCTGTGTGTGGTGTTGACTAGTGCTGCCTCTGTTGAGCCTGGAAATGCATGATGTGCTTCCAGGTAGCAGCAGTTTGAGCCAGGGTGATGTCATCAGGGAGCTCATCAAGATCTGATAATGGATCCAGGTTGCTGGCCTCGAGATGAGGGGGTAGAACGTCCAGTAAACTGTAATAATAACAGAACCACTTATTAACCCTCGGCTTATTAACCGCGAGGGTTACTGTAGTTGTGTGTCGGCCTGTTACTCTAATCTCACTTCTCGAGCGTTTGTTCGTCTCACAAACGATACGACCTACTCAACGGGCAGTAAAAGTCAGATATTTTGTGCGATTTTCTCTGAAAATGCTCAGTTGCAAAGCTAGAGCGCTTCAATCATTGCCATATTTATCGCTGCGGAAAATGCGCATGCGGTTATTATGCTAATTAGACCGGGCTCGCTTTGTTCTGTGTATCTTGTAGGCACAAGAAGTCACAACGAAGGGCGTGTATCGACTCCCGCATACTATCTACTACTGTAGCTAGCCCGTGTCAGACTCTCCGCGAGTTATATATACTAGCGGGAGACCACCACAGGTAATAGCCCAGCCCATCAATTAGCAGTACCGCGCATGCGCAGTTCGCCGAGGGTTTGCACTGTAGTATCAATTGTACAAGGGACACCTTAGACAGAAGCTGCGACTATGCGGAGACTACACTTCCTTATCACAACCTACAAACCTTAAAGTGATGTTTAAACATTCATTTTTACTGTTGCATTGTAACATATTTTGCGCTTCACCACGTGCGACAAGCTTGGTCCAGTACTACACTTGTTTTAATTCCAAAAGGGTGTTTTTTAAAACGTCAAAAAGCCAATATGGAAGTTAGGCTTACCTTGACCGGATCTGCTTGCTTTGCAAGAGGTATATTAGTATATTAGAGGGCAAGCACTGAGTTCCGCCACGCACTGAGTTCCGCGTACTATTGGTTTAGCTAGCAAGTGTTGGACATTCAGCAAACTAAATTGATAATGTAGCCCAGCCTGACTTGCACATGCACAGTATACCCACACATGCGCGTTTGTAGCATGCCGAAGGTTTGAGCTGGTAATATTGGTGTCCAATAATATTTTCTGTTGGAGCGTGTTTACTGTTAACACACACCACCAACTAGGATTGCAAATGAATGCAACGCATTGTTTGGCGAGCGAGCGCGAGCATTTGCAGGCAGTTAAATATTTCATGCATGTTTTGCGCATCACACAGTGCGAGTAGTTGAATATTTCGCGCATTGTGTGTGTATTTAGAATCACGTACAACATTATGGTATCTGCAGTGCCCATGTGCCTGTCACATTATATTCCCCCCTTGAAACGACTATGAAGGCTTCCTTAGCTCGCTAAAATTATATCCAGCAACACACAAGGCTCTTTCGAGGTTCCTTCTCTTAGTTTGCATTGCTCATGGTAATTAACCCTCGGCGTGCATGCGCAGCGAGGGTTACTGTAGTCATTCTGTCGGTCTGTCCATCTGTCTGTCCGTCTGTCCGCGCGAGTTCTCGCACTACAGGCTACGAGGCGGCCAATGAGTGGCACCAACGGGTTGTGAACAACGAGAAGATGGATATTAATGTGGCGACTTTCCTGAAACGACTGCGTTCCAGAGATATGGCTTGAAAACAAGCGAATAAGCCAACGTGCGATCGATCGCGCACGCGCCCTCTCCAGCAGGCTATATAGGGCGCACGCGTCATGTCAATTATTCGCCTGTGCATGCGCTACGCCACGTTGGTGGTATATTATGTGGGTGTGTGGACCATGTAACAGAGACACTGTACATTGGGATACGATCCACGGGCTTCTGTCAGTTTCGATCTCTGTTCACTTTGTTTATGCTGAGCAAGGTATGTTCGCAATGTAGCATAATAGTTCAGTTGGCGAGCAGTTTGTGGCTGCGGCCTAGTCTTCCCATCTATGAAACGTCTGGCGAGAGCATTGAAACACAGAAGAGCGAATAAAGCAAATATGAGACCCTCTGAAAAACCTGAGCCATTTCTCTAACCGCTAATGCAACTAGCTACCCTGTGTTACGGCGAGACTCGTGTTACTGGCTCAGTCGATGACGCACGGCCCAGCATACAGCGATGCTACAACTCGCGCGTTTAGCGCCGAGGGTTTGCACTTTAGTGCTTTTCATTAACTATCTGCAACAGGCCTGAGAACAAGGCTATTTGCTCTGTGTGTTGCCTGTCACAGAAGCTAAAAGGTAAGGCATAGTAACGCTCTAATGAAAAACATGCCGTGAGTGTTGGTTGATTTACAATAAGTAGGTTCTGTTTCACAGTCCGTGTGGTTCTAAATCTTTTACAGTAATGAAGCCTGAACGTGTTAGTGCACTAATAAGCTGATACTTCTATAGCTGACAACATGGGCTGGTACTCTCTGAGACATTAGCACAGTGTTTAAGCTAATCTCACCCCCGCTTCTTGTTCCTCAAGTCAATGTGTCTGATGAAGGTCTCAATGAACTCATACAGTGTCCCCAGAAGAGCTGACAAGTCAACCTTAGGAAGAGCTTTGTCCAGATGTCGGCACTGGCACTCTGTTAGTGGCTCTAGCAGCTCATGGTTCAGAGTATGGAATGGTTCCTTGAATGGCAGTAGAGTTTGTTACAAGATACAATGTGTATTACTGTTACGTACATACGTACCTGGCCATTCAAGGTGATGTCTCGGGCGAGGCCAACTGACAAGGTCTGCCATAGGGATATGATATGCTCCAGGTTACATTGCTCTTTAGCCTGCAAAACACCATTGCTATCTTTCTTGGGAATCAGAGGTAACTAACCTACACCTTAAGTACTGGGGGAAATGAATGGAGCCATAAACATTGCACACTGCCAGAGGACATGTTTGCAGCCAAAAGCACTGTAAAACACTTGTACAAACCTTGACAGAGTTTTTAAGCAGAGACAAACTCCGTGTTTGAATAATCATAGCGGCACAAGTTAACCCACAAAGTAGTTTCTGACACACTCACCCTTTGCAGCCTCCATTGAAGGAGTGGGCAAACTTTGTCAATGATATGCGGAAAAGCCGTTGCTTGACAACAATGCTTGTGAGCAACTATACGCCGCCGCGATCACTTCCTCACTCAAATTCAGCATCAAACAGATGCTCTCTTGACAAAACTGGAGCTAGGCACACCACATTCTCGCGAATGCAGCTTTTAACACCTGCACTCAGTTATTTACATCTAAACTGTGGCTGATGGAACCAACCTCAAACAGTTCCCTGTTCTTAATTTAGTTATTTGGGGGATCAGTGGCCTGGGGGGGCATCGGAAGGCCGTGAACCAAGCCTTCACCGAACTTCTTTATAAGGCCCGTGGCCTCTTCCGAATAGCTAGCCCCGCGGGCTCCTGGTTCTATCACTATAGAGAGCCGTGCCCTCTTCTGGCATCGAGCGGGAGCCGATGTCTTCACCTGACATTCTAAGTAATTATGTATGGACACTGCCTTTGGCCCATGTGAACCATAAGCTTGTGAGGGGGGGGGGGGGTGGCTTGAAGTTTGCCCAGTGTGCTCCCGTGCGTGTGCAGACTGGTGTGCAGACTGGCCTTCCTCGGTAGAGCTTACCCCTTTTCAGGCTGCAGCACCTGAGCCCCACCCTTCTTTGTTCATGTGTTAAAACTAGTGACAACCCATCCAACCCAACCTTGAAAGCAGTTAGTCAACCATCGCGTTGCTAACTCCACTAAAAAGCCTGGTTACTGATAGTGCTTACAACCGTAAGAAGTTGTGTGCTACCACTGTGGCCATGAGGGACGTTTGCACATGAAGTTTCTAGGTAACCACATTGAGTCTTCAAAGGATGGTAGAAGGCCTTCAAAGATTCATTTGGAGTTTATATGCCTGAATTTGTGTAATATTCTACCACAAGGCAGGATAGCAATTCCTTTTCTGACTTATAAGACAATTTTCCGTACCTAATTAGTGTTTGTGTAGGCTTCCACTACTTACACACATGCTACAGTAGGCATTCAGTCTATATACCTTTTCACTGAAAGACATCTTTTCCATTTTTAATTTCCTAAGGTAGGAGGTGAGCTTAGTTTTTGAGCTCCCTCCACCTGAGGTCAAAAACCCAAGCACTATCTCCACAACATCCAGCGATTTCCACAGTTTGTCAGGAGACCCCAGCTCTCGTAAGATGTCCAGCTGCACTCTCTGCTGCAGGTCCCTCTGCAAGTAAAAATTAAGTTATAAATAATATACACAGTCAACAGGGTAACTAGGTCCTGTAGCTGTGCTACACCATTGCAATACAGTGGGAACCCCTCTCTAAGGTCACCCCTCATGAAATAATGCCTCTCTGAACAAATTATTCTCTGAAACAAGGTCACAAAAAGTCAGAAGAGAGTGCCCGATATTAATTACATAGATGTCCTGTTCTGGAGGAAAGAAGGTGCCCTATGTTCTCATATTTTTAAGGGTGTGTTTTTAAAATGTGCCACTTAGGAAGGGGTGAAGTTACTTTGGGGATGTGTATAGCACAAATAAAAGGGTGAAGTGGATGAACAGAGATGACCCAACTTTAAGAGCAGGCAAAGACTGTGTCATTCTAAAGGCTACAAAATTGCAGCATAACTTCTTATCAAAACCCCAAGATGCTGCGGTAATAAAGGTCTTCCTCTGGCAATTTGTTTAGACAGTGCATTATAGGGTGTTAGTGCCAAGTTGCCTGAAACTGGTAAATATGCGACACCTTTATAATTGCCACCAATTTGGAAAGGTCCTTTTGCCTAATGACTAAAGCTGTCGAAAACTTTTTACTTCTAACAGAACATGTCCTATAATATCATAAGGCATTTGTAGCACAGCAGTACCATAGTGCGTAACTTTAGGCTTACACTCCTTTTTAGTGTGTAATCATGCAGTTTCTCCATGTGTAAAACGATTATGTATAGGTATAGTTATGCAAAGCGTTACATTAAACAAGCAGCTCTCATATAGAAGGGGGGTGGTCGCTTCTGAAATGGTGACCAGACAAGGTGGTCAGTAGCATATAAAATATGAAGAATACAGAATGCCGTGCAAAATCGAGAAAAATCACAGTAATGACAAACTGCTTCTGCTCAAAAATGGTACTTGGCATCCTACCATCCAGATAGACACAATGAACATTCAGGGAGTGATGATCGAACAAGGAGCTCCCACTCAGTAACCTCAGTATGACATAAACTACGGCCCCAGAGTATATACTTCACAATAGAGCGCCCCATAGTTGTCTGTGTACATTTTTAGCCCCGTGTAATAGCTAGATTATGCCCCTGGTAGCTCCCGTCTTATGAAGGCCCGATTCAGAAGTTTAAAGTGTGTGATGTCTCAACATGAATTTAAAAAAGTAGGCACAGCGACACATTCAACAGTAAGAATACCTGTCGTGCCACTTTTTTCCTCACAGCTGCAAATGCGGCTGCAGTGTAGATGTCTTCCTGGTACCTCACATTAGGGATGTCAACAACTATGGTAGGTTTCCCATGGATGAAGCGGTCCACGATACACTTCTCCAGAGCTGGGAGGTCATAGGAGACCTCTCGACCCTCCCCCACATGGAGGGAGTAGTGGCAGTGGGAGAGAAGGATGGACTGGAGCTGGCTCTGGTAGTCCAAAAGGTGGCACTTGTGGATGTGGTCCAGCTGTATCTTGTGCTCCCTCCATGAACTGAAATAGCTCACCTAAGAAGAGAACTACTGACTACAAATGTAACATACCTGGTGTTGCTAATGGCTTGACACCAGGCAATGAAGTTGTTGTGAACATAGCAGAGGTAGTGGACCAGGGAAAATGTGCAAGCTCCAGGACCAGTGGTAGTGGGAATGAAGTATTCCAGAGGTGTGCTTAGGCCCAGCTCCACCTTAAGATAAGTATCCTTCACCTTCAAGTGGCCTGCATAGAAAAAACAAAGAACATATTTTTGTGTCTATCTATGGTCGGCTTTCAATCACCATGGTGCACTAGTTTCTCTCTGACAAGGGCCCAGGCATATTGTATGTTGGAAACAATTTCCTGATACTCATTCTGCAATGTCTCTGTAGCACATCAACAGTTAATACATAAAATGCATAAAAAGTACTAAATACATACCAGTGTGTTTGGTGTGAATAAAATCACACATAGTCATGTTGTGAGCTACTTTGTGCTTAATCCGGTGGTGAAATTCATCGTGTAATTCCCTTTGCAGTCTCACAATGTCTGGAATACACTGAGCAGCTTTTAGTATTGACTCCTACAGTATGCAGATGACATACCGTGGATTATTACTACATTCTAGGTGATCGTGTATGTAGTAAAGGTAGCTATATACAAAATATTAGAAGCCGGACCTTGTTCTGTTCAATTCAACTGTTTTAGGTGTGAATTTAGGGTATTTAGGTGCAGCTTAGGCAGTGCTGATTCTTGCTTTGTATGTGAGGCAGACTACCAGATGAAGGAAAGGTATCAGTGTCCTTGATAGATGCAGATGCAGGCTTGTTCTAAAATAAATGTTATTCTTACATTTTTAAGGAACTCTTTAAGGATAGGAAATGTTTTCTTCTGCAGTTCCATGTATTGGCAAAAGTTCTCCAGAGAGATTTGAGGTTCGTATCTCCAGAGATGAGCATCTACACTATCCTCCATTGTACATGTATGGTAATGGTATACCAGATCATAGAGGGGGTTGTGCTCTGTATGTGTATGAAAAGAGAATTTTTTTCAGTTAGGAATCAAGGACAAAGATATCCATGCCTTGTGTTTCATCGTCCAGGAATTTTGTCATTGTAGAGCTTAACTCAGACTCCAACATCTACACAAAAGAGATCATCCTCATGCCATGAAAAATGAGTGTTACCTGAAGAATAGGTTTAATGTACAGCCTATTAAACTGCTTTTCCCACTGATTGCGGACATCTCTTGTCCCAAGAGTCCTCAGAAGATAAGTAGAACTAGGAGGGGTGATGTTGACTATGTTCCTCAGAACAAGATGAACCACAATGGCAGCATCCTCGGGGTTCCTGCCGAGAGCTGTGGCCAGGAGCTGCACATCTCTCTCCAGGTGACCCCAGAAGAACTCAGGGAGCTCCTGTGGACTGGTCAGACCTGACTTGACCAGTGCCACCAGTCCTCCAGTGGCACTGTCGTCATTGCAGCTGACCCACACCAGAGCACAGTGCATTATAGCTCTGATAATACAGCAGGCAGCAGGTGAGAGAGAACGCTCTGGAGATGGAATATTGCTACGTGTTGTGGGATGGCCAAGAGAGTAGCCAGTGTGAGTCTCACAAGATCTGTCATAAAATACTTAAAAATCACCACTGGTTTTAAACAAAAGTAATCTACGTTTCAGCAGCTGGAACTATTAAAAGGTTTTCCCCACCAATCACAGAGCCACAGGTAACACAGTTTGTCTGTTCCCTTCCTTGGCCACACTGCAGAATGTTGTAAATAAAATCCTGGCAAATAAAACGGTTATGTTCACTAACCTCCCCAACAAAATATGGATGGCGATTAGGACATTCTGAATATAAAGGTCAGTTATACATAAATATTATTAACGTTAACACGGTGTATTCACTAACCAAAAAAATTTCCACAAGAAGGAACATTTCTGGCCTCTGAAATGCGGTCATCAATTATGGTTGGCAAGTAACATTGCTGAAATCATTTACACAATTACTATCAACCATGCTCATGGACTGTCATATCACCAACTCACGGCCATATCCCCAGGAGCATTAAACAGAGTAACCAGAGGATGAAGGATGTCAAGACTGCTCCTACTGATGAGCACTGCCACTGCATGCACTACTAGTGCTCCCAGTGTCTGCTGGAACATGGGCTGATTAGCAGTGACTTGCAGGGCTGCAAGAGGACCCCCTTGAGCATTGCAAACCAGTCTTCTAGCCACATCTTTCATCTGCACAAAGTTTGAAAAGTGAAATGTAGAGGGTACTGCAAACTCAGAAAAGATTACACGTTAGTTAGACACATTTGTGACATGTGCAATCGGTAAGGTACCTATACTCCTATTCTGACTGTGGCACATAATTCATGCAACTTAGAAAGGCCTCAACTTTAGTCTTCTTCCATGGCCAGCCCCTCTTACTTTTCTGTTGGGCAAACTCTTAGGCTTCTTCTCTCGAGCAAAGATTAGGTTAAGATTATTTGGGCCAATAGAAGCAGATATGCATCCAAAGGAACAATATTATGCAAGTTCGTTCAACGCGGGCAAAAAGCAAGTCACTCGTTCTTAGTATTACTTGTGCTATCACTTTTTCATTGGACTACATTGTTGTGCCGCAACAGTAGGAAGACTCTATAACGGCTGTTTGTCACTACACAATTAAGATACACTTACTGTAGAAACCAAACGATGGCAGTAGTATTGCTACCAGCTGACTCGTGGCCAATATTAATGGATGTTAGATAATAACTCCATTATAAACTAGGAATGCACACGCGCATATTGTGCTTCGCGCCTGCCAGCCAATGTGTAAACAGTCCGACTGAGGCCATTCGTGCACGCGCTCTACTGACTGCGCGCGAAGCCAGACTTTTCCTACGAATCTGCGCGCACAGCGGAAGCTAGACTTCCTACAAATGACGGAAGTTGACATTCCATGAGCATGACTAGTTGACATTCTTAAGCGTGACGACACGTACGTACGAATATCGCGAGAATACAACCCGGAGTAGTTGCCTCACGCTAACGCGCTCGGCAATGATTGATTTAGAGGTTTTGGGTTGCACTAGATGGATACCTTGTTGTTAAGAGCCGGGCAGTTCTTGATGACGTCATTCATTTTTTGACTTGTCTTGAAGAAGAAAAACATGAACTTAAAAAAACAGCAAAATTCTCTATCACCTCTGGAAGTAACTGCCTAGTGATGTCAGTTGAGGCCTTGCTCATAGTATAGACCTCATACACACTCAGCAGAAGGAAGAAACACTCCTGAGGCTTAAGGGTCTGTTCATCAAAAACAATTATAATCGTAAGAGACATTATGCTAGTTATGTAAGTCATACGTACTGTAGTGAGCTCCTCCAGGGTTACGTAGTCTCTGTTATGTGACGCAGCACTTATCACATCCCTCATTTTAGCATAGACTGGGTTGTAGATCACAAATGGGTCCATAGTCTTATGTTTCTGTGTGCCATGTTAAATACAAGAATGATATTGTTGGTGATAAAACAACCTTATGCAACATTTCAGCGAGGTTTGTGTTATGGACAGCATTGTCTGCCAGTGAGAGAAAACATCACTCTCCTACCACCAAAAACAGTTATTTCCAATCCCTAAAAAGTATACATCACTTGTCTGTCCCATTGGGGAGGGGTTCCACGTTTACAAACAGGAAAAAATGGTGGGCTCACTGCACTCGCTACATTTTCCTAAGAGAGTTATTTTACCTCATCTTCGATTGGGACTATCCACTGCAACTGTGGATCACTAAAAATATTCTTTAGGGCTGAGAAGCCTCCCTGATACACAAGCAGAGTCAGCAGGTACAGCATGGGACCTCTTGCAACGGTGTTGATCTGGCTCATGGTACATGTATACCTGGTCAAATAACATCAATTAATACACAAAGAAAAAACAGAATGGTTTCATACCTGCATTCCTCTAACAGTCTGTGTACCATATGGCCATAATCGTGTCTTTTTGAATGTAGCTGCAGAACATCTGCCACCACACCGAGACAGTAGCGTATCCTGGCAACACTCTCTAGCAAATCCAAGGAGATAGTGTGCTCTGTGGAACTAGCTGAATGCACCAAGGTGTCTCTTCCTGACGTCAGCAGTTTTTCTTTAAGAATGACCTCCACTTTACCCTTCAAAGATTGTCCACAACATTTTTTCCCAATAGCATTCTGAGTGAATAACCACAATATAATAATATGCACATGACTCAACAGTTACTAATAACCTCGAAGCACCAGGTAAAAAGTAGACTTAGCTCTTGGTCCACCTTCATACTTCCAGGAAGGACCTGCTTGCATCTGCTATAGTAGGTCATCACATTACGTTTCATGCTCTCGGTGCTGCCGGAAAAACAAAGGTGTCAAGTTCAAGTTACTACAGTAGCTTTAATTTGGCTTGTGCCAGTATTGTTATTGCAATTGGGAATAGAGCTAAATTTCTCTCATGCAAATCAAACACCCCAGGGAATGTTATGTACCATGCTATAGCAAGCATGCACAGGAGGGGCCGAAATACGTAGCTCTCTGTGTGTTTTTCTGTCTAAGCGTTTCCATTGTGTCTATCTGTGTTCTTTCTCTCTCAAGGCAAAATCATTGGTTTGTATGCTATGTGGCTGGCTCATGTATTATGTGAAAGGCTAGCAGACAAAGACACCCTAATGCAGAGCAATCAGTAATGACGTAGCTGAGTTGGCACTTGTTTGGAGCTATAACTGATTATAACATATGCAACGCCAACTTACATACTAGTACGCACTTGCGTCACCTTTGGATATGGTACATAGGGACAGCACACACCAGAAATGTGCGTTTATCGGCACACCTCTCAGTGTGTAGCGTACTACTCAGTAGTGCCTAAACGTTTATGATCTATGCCTGCACTTATGCTCTGTGAAATTGCCACATACGTATGTTCCAAGAGCAGTTGCAGCAGGAAGGAACGTATGATTGGTGTTTCATCTTTAACATCCTCTAATAGTGTGAAATCTGGTTCAGCACGTTCTGCTATCTCCTTATCCGTGGGGAACACAATATCCAGTAGCATCAACACCAACTTATCTTCGGGAGTACTCGACTGTCCAAAACACAGCCTGGACACCACCTCAGTGAATAGGTTGGTGCTATTCTTCTTAAACTTATCCCTTTCTTTGGGTCTACCTTATTACTGTAGAGGAAAGTGCAAATGATGATTATGGAAGGCCCTAATTGAAACTTACTTCTTCAAAATGTTGTTAAGTGTTTGCTTGAGTGTTTTAATTGGTGAACATGTGAGGAAATCAGGGTTGTTGCCCAAAGTCTACACAAACGCAAAGATAAAGATATTGTTGGCAAGTTAGAAATGACGAAATATTGGTTTATTATCATTACTTCCACGAAACTATTATCTCTGAGTATAATGCTAGCAAGTCACATAGAAACTATAAAGAGCTATAAAGAAGGCTGTGAGGGGAGTTGTACTGTGTTAGGATATATACAATACAGCCATAGTTTAAAAACCTATATCAGATCGGTCAAATAGGTCTTCCTGTTAGGATGAGGAGGAAGGGACACTAAGTAGATGGAGGAATACTAACGAGGAACCATGTTATATAGTGCAAACTGAACCAAACCATAGCTGGGTTTTCATTCTTACCACAAGTATACATTCAGTCCTTACCAAGTACAGCCTTTTGGCAAAAGGAATCAGGTTAGGATGTTCCAAGAGAATATGCTCTGTGAAAAGCTGAAAAGTTCGGACCCTCTGCCATTTTAGTCTGTGAGGGAATATAGCTCAATTGTTATGTATAATACTAATGTTGCATCACACCTTAATGAAAGAGCAATCTCGTGCTGACTGGGAATACAGAGGGTGGACTCAATAGCATGGCGAATTTTTCTCACGCTACTCAACCATACTCCAAGAGATTTTTCATCAGAAAACAGAGACACCCTCTTCCCCTCTAATGGAGGGTCAAGTTTATTAAGAATTTTTCTCACTGCAAACAGGTGAAGCATCTATGACCAGAAGAGAAGCAATACATAGTTTTAAAGGTATGCATGTACGCATGGTTCTACCATGCTGTCTTTTTGGTCGGTTGTCTGTTCAACCAGGCTTTCCAGGATCCCAGGACGGTGGGATGTCAGCTGACCAAACCAGTGGATACAGTCACAACATTCTCTGTACACCACATGTACTGCTGCAATCTGACCAACCAGTGACATGGTTTCCCCATCAGTTGTGTTGGTGACTAAGATGTGGAGACTGTCTTGTATTAACTATAGAGTAGAGAATCCATATGAAAGTGTGTTAAAATGCATATTATGTCTTTAGTACACCTTGTACTCGACTTTTATATTCTCCTTCATCTTGTGAGTACATTTGTGCACACTGTGGACAAAATCATGAAGGTAGCGTCTGTAAAGCTCCTCGCACTGCTTCTCATCATTGATACTCAGTAGGACACATCCTACAGGTGTATCTGACACAAGAGCACAGAGCTCTTTGTGTACCTTTGGCCTATGGCGACCTGCACGTAGTAACAAAATGTAGACGTCTGCTAGTATCAACATTGAGGACTAAACGACCCTATAAGCATGTTTGCCATTATGTTTACTGTTACCACAAGGGGTCAAACAGAGATACTAACACAGAGGCACTCACTAGCGAGGATCAGTAACTGAAAAATTTCTTATCTGCCTAGAGAGCCGTGAAAAATGTAATACATCAGGTTGCAACAAAAGGTGTCATCTTCAGACTCTCCTAGTGCGTAGCTGTCTATGACTTCATTTTTCAGAGGAAGATGAAAACAACTGGTAGGGAGGCCATGATGCCAACCCTAGCCCTTACATTCTTAAGCCCTCCTCAAATGTACTACTCTTTCTCTAACCAATACTGTCTCTGACTATGGAGAGAAGCCTTTCAAAGAGCACTCTCTCATTTGAATGTCACCCCATCTTCTAAAACGCCCAAAAGTACACACTCCAGAATATCTCACTGAAGCTTAAAGCTCAACTCCTAAGTATATGTGCAGCTGATTACCTGCACCACTTAAAGCATCCTCAAAGAGTACGACAATTGATATTACACACACTACTTTTAAAAATCTTGCTCCACTAACGCTCTACTGCACCGCAGAATAGTGCTTTCTTTCAAAAGTAAAAATGTACCATATCTATAACTATCTTACACACACTTACATAAGACCAGCATCCACAAATTAATCTCTATACTATTTGTTTATACTTACAGCACCTAAAAGTAAAAAGTCTCTTGAGTCTATAACACTTCTAAATGTACTCATGTGTAAAAGATCTCTTAAAAGCAAACATAAAAAAAACTGCAAAACAGATAGACAACATGGAAGACTTCAACAACCTTCACTGCTTGCAGTGTTATAAAGGGCATACCTGCAATGCTCCATGCATTGTCCCATTGAGAATCCATTAGTTCCTTTACTAGCCACCAAAATGGAAATTTACACGCAAATACTTCATTCATCATCTGAACTCTTTGACTTTCCACAATGTCTGTGAACTTTAGTGCTTCCATTACTCTCTTACTGGCAAATATCCTCAGCCAGAACTGAGACAATGGAGTCTGGTTTAGCTGCAAGAGACTCAAATTACAGCTCCTATCAACAAAGGCAATAATCTGCGCAAGACAAGGAGTGACGACATCATCTAGTTTCCTGATAAGAGCATTCATGAAGGTTCCTCCCGTCTGCAGGTTGTGAATATCCATAGCCTCATTGAGGATCCAGTCATCCCCTCCATACAGTGCCTCTCTTTCACAAAGCATCCGGTGTACATGGGACACAAGGATGGTGTAGTATGTATCAGGCTCTAAATGAAAAAAAACACAAACACATTTCTATACCAACAAGGGTGTGCAGACCATACCTAAAGGAAATGCAGGTTGGTATGGGATTAATTGCGTCAAAAGCTTCACTCTCTCTGAAGCTCTCTGTGTATTATGAGTGCAATCTTGGAGATGAGAAACTGCAGCTTGGATACAGCTGTTGAGACGAATACAATAAGTGTATACTGTCTTGTCTGTTTTATGGACGCTTTGTAAGTCAAGAGAGGAAGACTGAACTAAACCGTCAAAGGTACTTTCCATTTCAGCCTCAGCAGCAGGAAATTGTGAACTGTCTTCCATCTTTTCCTCAGTCCCTATATCTATGCTGTTCTCCGTCCCTTCCTCTATTGCTTCTTCCATTACTTTCTCCTCATCACTTCCCTGTTCCACGCTGAAACTGTGTCCTTCCTCCATTGCTTGCTCCATCCTACTCCCTACACTTGTCTGTGCTTCAAAGGTGTAGCTGCTGGTGTGATTTGAGATTCTTTTCAGAATTGTGTGTTTTAGCTCACTATAGAAAAGTTGGCTGATTGTGACTCCTTTGATCACCCCAAAGGTAATGACCTTCTTATCACTGGGCCTTAGTTCATCAATGTGACATGACACCCAGGGGTCTCCTTTAAACCCAACGAAGGTGGAGTGAGCCACCTTCACAGGAAGGTGTATGACAAACACTACATAAGCTACATGGCTGCCACTTGATCTGCTGAGGAGTGCCTTGGTTCGTATGTCATCGATGCGGTAGCGAGCATAGGCAATGAGGTCACCATTTATGTGGCCAGAGTCACACTGAATGATGAGCAGATTATGCTTCTGGCTGGAGGCTCTTGTCCATCCAAACAGAGGACTAGAAGACCAGAATAAATGCAAGTGGAAAACTCATTTCCTACTAACACAGTGTAACATATCATGAGAAAGGAAAGAACAAGGGACCATTACACACCTCTATACCCTTGTCTGATTAGTGCAAACCCTCGGGGCACTGCGCATGTCCAATACTGCTAATTGATGAGCTGGGCTATTACTCATGGTCTCCGTGCTAGTAGCTCGTGGAAGTCTGACATGGGCTACCTAAACTACTAAATGGCATGTGTCAGTTGATACACGCCCTCCGTTCGGACTTTTTTCACCGCCAAAGTACACAGAGCGAGAGGATCAGGTCACGGCAACCCCAGTGCAATTATGCATATTGGCTTTATCGCTTGTTTTCACGGCATAGCTCTCGAACACAGTCATTTCAGGAAAATCACCTTTTTATTTTCAGGTTCGCATAGCTATGAAGCTGTTGGTATTGCTCATGGGCCACCTCGTAGCCTGCAGTGCCAGAATAAGCGTCAACAGACACACAAACAAACCAAGTACTGTAACCCTCGCTGCGCATGCGAGCCGAGGGTGAACAAAGATAGGAATGGTGTCATGTATCTTTGTGTGCCAATGACCACTTGTTCTGAGCCACCCCCTTCATTTTGAAGAAATGATTTATCCACTTTCTGTCAGCTCTGACTACATAGCTCACTCACTCTGATGTGCATGGGGCTGAAGATGAACTGTCGACTTGTTCACCACTGCCTGACTGACAAGCACCATGCACATTAGAAGCAATAAAATGGAGTTTGGTAGGCAAGGGCACTGTAACACTATAATCCATTCTGTCTGTCTGTTATTCAACATCTGAATCGTAATAATTAACCCTTGACGCAAATGCACACAAGGATTTGTCATTCCACCTATCTGTCTGTCATTTACCACATTTTCTGCAACTTTGTGCAAGCAAAACCAACCATAGAGCAATGCCATCGGGTTCAGCACTACACTAACCAGATTTTGAAATGGCACTGCTAAAACAAATGCTGCTTTAAAAAAGTTATGGCGTGCCCGTAGAACATACCATGGAGCCATGAAGTTCTTTTGGGGGCCAGTTGCCCTAAATGCATAATGCTGCCAGTCTATGTAGGGAAACAAACTCGCTTCGTTAGTGGGTAAGACACTATGACATGTTGCGGCCGTCCCATCAACTATAGCAGCTGCTGGTGCATTTTTCTGCTATGGGTTTGCCCTTTAGTGCCTCAAATTATGAAAAGTGTTAAAGTGTAAATCCTTGGCGCAGAACCAGAGCAGTATTATATACGTTTAGCAAAGTGTAGGGCAAGTATTAGTTGTTAATAACACATGGAATTTGCAAAATAATGAAAAGAAAGAAATTTTAGCAAGATCCAATGGTATTGCATTCAGTTTATCAAGGAACACTTAGATTGCTAGGCCCACTAGGCCGATTGTGATCGCGATCATTTATCAGAATTACAAACCAACTACCATAACCCTCACTGTGCGTCCCCGCCGAGGGTTTAAAAAGGCAGGCATCACAGCACATTTGTGTGCCATAGCACAGAGTACCCTGCCTTGCGTTGTATTGCTGCACCCATCGGGTAGTTACTACCCCAAAGAATCCCATGCACTACTCATACAAAGTTTCATCACGTTTGTTTCTTTCAGTCCTGTGTTTACGACAAAGTGGGGTCAAAATGTAAAAGATCACAGTGCCTTAAAGCTGAGCTAGGTAATGAAAAGCACTAAAGTGCAAACACCCATACGTACATATGCTCAGGTCAGAACCACTAATGGATTGGGCTGGGCTCTAATGTGCTATCT
Source organism: Geodia barretti (assembly GCA_030341885.1). Classification (NCBI taxonomy): domain Eukaryota; kingdom Metazoa; phylum Porifera; class Demospongiae; order Tetractinellida; family Geodiidae; genus Geodia; species Geodia barretti. Next base: position 37,370 of record CASHTH010002096.1, read on the forward strand.
CGCTACAGTCTCACACGAGCAAGCTATACTAGTAGATAGCATGTTATTATTGGCTTTCCAATTGGTTTTCATGCCATATTTTTTTGAATGCAGTATAATCAATAAGTCAGTGTGGAATACATTAGTATAACTTTTTGGCGGGCTTGTTGTGCATGGTGACAGAAAACATGGTAACAGAAAGATACACACTCTTACAGTCTGAAGGACCTCGACCTCTGTGCAGGGGGTCCGAGGAGTAGAAAATCTTCTAACCGAAAAATATCATGCCTGTAAATAGGCTATACAGTAGATAAGTGGAGTATACATGGTGTATAGTAACGAAGGGTTATGAACATAAGCAGGAGTGAGAGAGTGAGCGGCGACTAGCATGGGACAGAGCAGAGGCTGCGTATTTCTTCAGAAAGAGCCAAGGAGCAGGAAACGCACTTTTCTCGGGGCTATGCTCAAGACGAGAGAATGATGTGTGGTCCAAACATTGCATGTAAGAGAGGCACAACTCCAACCACAAAGGACACTTATGCGACAAGCATCGCCAACAGAGATGCCCGAGAAAGGAGAAGCTTGTCTTTTTCAACTAACACTGAGGAGAGACACTCGTCTGTATCGTCCTAGACTTAAAACTTAATCACCAGCAATGACTTGCATCATCAAATAGGCAAGATAAATCCCTCTCAGGTCTGATGGGTTTGATCAATGAAAATGATAGCTAGATATTATGGGATACTTAGGCAAGTGTTTTCTGCCTGACAAGCCGATCGTTGTAGGTTGGAGAGAAGATGGTATGCAAATAGTGTATGCTAAACGTACAGTGGATAGGGGTAGATTTTCTCATACCCTTACAGAATGGCAGAAAGCAACACACACACACATTCTAAACTGTGCCCCTTCTTCAATTCCACATTTTCCTTGCTACTGACTGGTCTATCATTATGGATTATCAACCTTTACCTGAGTTTATTGGTAAAGTCCAGCTCTGTGTCAAATTTTTGAAGCAGGAAAGAGTGGACATCTAACTCACCAGGTAGGCAATAACTTAGCTCATCTGCTTCATTCGAAGACAGTAAATGACTGTGGGTAGTAACCTACAATTGATATGTACGATACTAACAAATACACTAGGTTTGCGGTGGACGATTTCAAAAAAACTGAATGCACATGACATAACAACATTTTCTTCAATCTTTTCTTATAACCCTTGCTGTCGCAAAGCTCACAGTACTTGGTCTGTCTCTGTCTGTCTAAGCTTATTTTGCCACTACAGGCTATAAGCCAGCCGAAACATGGCTTCTTGGCATGAAAACGACTGCGTTCAAGAGAATGCCTCATAACTGTGATCAATTATGCATGGGTATGTTATTTTTTTCTTGAGTGGCAATCAGTATAAAATCGTCTACATATGGTGAAAAATCTTATGTAAGCAATGTACAGGCACTCAGGTGTGTTAAGGACTGGGACCGCGGACCAGGCGACGCGCAATTAAATATTAAATCATGGCGTGATAACCACGGGTCGTTTACGCACGCTAGCAAAATGTGCTGTGTCATGGTAACATGTCTTACTACAGAGGCTGAGAGTGCGCGAATTGCACACATGAGCGCGAGCGAGCGAACAGCCATGCTTCAGCTGGAAGATTGCGTTTGGCAGATTACAGTCTATCGTGGCAGGGCGGATATGTTGCAGACAGCTTTCTGGGGAAAAAGTTGCAAGTTTAAGATAGAAAAGTATCTTCTATTTATCGTATCAAATGGTGGAGGTGTTATTCACCTGGAAAGTTCGTGTATGGCGCAAATTTCGTGCCAGGTAAGATACCGTTTCACGGTCTTTCGCTAGGCTTGCGCTGTAAGTTGTCCTTAGTGGGTTGTAAGTTGTCATAGTGGGTTTTTAAAACGACGTTTACATATCCGCCTTTCACATTTTAGATCGCGAAAGGCATCAATTGCAATTAGCTACGTATATCCCACAAGGCCACTCCAAGTTGTATGCCGGTTTCTAGTCCACCGGCCGCACCCATTTCAAGAGAACGCAGTTTTGGTCATTATGCATGCTGTGCTATGTGTATTCATGGCTTTGCACTCCACTCGTTTTGACTGGTCGCGGAAGCTCTTTCTTCAGATCAGTTCGCTCTTTCTCCCTTCCTTTCAATAGATAGGTTGGCGACAAGCGGAAGACTTCAGGTGTTCCTAAAGCCTCAGCAATATGGTTAGATACTACAGAGGTTTAGAGCGCGCTAATTGCACACATGAGTGCGAGTGAGCGAACAGCCATGCTTCAGCTGGAAGATTGCGTTTGGCTGATTACAGTCTATCGTGGCAGTGCGGAAATGTTGCAGACAGCTTTCTGGGAAAAGTTGCAAGTATAAGATAGAAAACTAGCTCTTTTTTTTTATCGTATCAAACGGTGGAGGGAGGTGTTATTCACCTGGAAAGGTCGTGTATGGCGCAAATTTCGTGCCAGGTAAGATACCGTTTCACGGTCTTTCGTTCGTTAAACGCTAGGCTTGCGCTGTAAGTTGTCCTTAGTGGGTTTTTAAAAAGACGTCTACATATCCGCCTTTCACATTTTAGGTTGCGAAAGGCAAGAATTGCAATTAGCTACGTATATCCCACAAGTAGATAGCATGTTATTATTGGCTTTCCACTTGGTTTTTATGCCATACTTTTGAATGCAGTATAATCAATAAGTCAGTGTGGAATACATTAGTATAACTTTTTGGCGGGCTTCAGGTGTTCCTAAAGCCTCAGCAATATGGTTTTCTACGTATTCTTTTGTTTTCGTCAGGAATGGTGTATTCTCCTTCCCACTAAGAATAATTGTACTAAGTGGACTAATGACATAATGAGTTAAGCCTGCCCGCCCACATCTCAACTTGAAAAGGCCCTGACCAGAAACTGGAATGCAACTTGGAGTGGTCAAAACATCAAGTGGGCATGGCTTATGTATTGCCACACCCTTTATTCTTGGGTTGAAGTTGATACTAAACCTTGTTTAACTTTCATAGGATACTGTACCACTGTAAAATAAGACTCCTAAATCATAGTATGGTGAGCTTGTACTCAGTCCTTAATGCATCTGAGCAGTTAACAAGCTGTTCTATTTGACAATTTATGAATACTACATGTAATGTATATACCTGTAAGAGCAAGCCTCCCCTAGAGCTGTCATTTTTCAAGTGAAAGGTGAGACAATCATCAATGGAGTCATGATGTTGAGTTCTGTAGATCTGAGACAACCTTTCTGCGTCATATTTGAGTCTGCTGTTGCCCAGTCTGACAAGAGCAGCAGGAGGAGTGGTCTGTAGCAGCATGAACTGCCCTATCAGCAACACCTACACAAAAGATTCAGCTGAAGAAAACCGTAATCATTAACTTCTCTACACATTATCCACACCCACTATGTATGCTTTCTTACAAGTATAGTCAGCTCTGGTTAAAGTTCGATATCTTTGGATTACCCCAGTCTACTCCTACATACTGAGTGAGAGTATAGCGTGCCATAGCACAGTGGTTTGAGGTTTGCCTTTGTATTGTGTTCTACATTCGGACCCTAACCAGCTGAGTTGCCCTGGTAGCTCAGGTGGTAGAGCGCTCGCCTAGAAAGTAGAATGTAGTGGGTTCGAATCTTGAAAAGAAAGAGCTCTCCTGGGCATAGTTGACTTGTCTGCTTTGCTTTGCTTTGCCTTGAATTTCTACCTCGCTACCTAGTTGTTGACACATGCGCATCAATATTTCAGTATTATTTTTTGTATTGCCTTGTGATATATAGTGTACTTTCTCGGATATTTAATACCTTCTTTACAAACTCATTAGATATTCTTCCTCTATACATTCTCTAGGGTGCTCCTTAGAATACACTTCTTTATACTATATGAAGGAACAGTGCAAACACGTATAATGGCAAGGAACCTTCTTTCCCTCTCAGTGAAGTCGTGCAATGGTTCTCGCTTTGATGGAGAATGTATGGAGGACAAAATATGAATTTGCTAAATAACAAGGCCTAAAATTCCTGCCAAAAGCACCAATATCAAATTCAAAAAAAAGAGACTCGCCAGCAAAGGCAAGGTACGTATTTAAAAAGAAAAGTAGTGCTTGCTGATTGTAGTGCCGTACTGCCTCTTTCCAAATGTCAGATCCCTCCTGTTCATTGGCTAGCTGCTCCAGACTGCAGTCTCCTAGCAGACCAGCTTCCCAGGCAGTCTCCCACAGCTGCCGTCTACTTGTTGGCCTCTCTCCTCAGCCTCCTACAGTTTCCGCAACTGACTGGAGGCCTGGAACACCACTGCTGCGGCCACATCCTTCCGGTAGCCAACAAAGGAATCACTCTCGTTGAATCTGAAAAATAGACAACCCCTGGCTGTTCATTATACACACTATAGAAACAAAATACTGCACCTGAAGGTAGAGCCCTGTACATGTGAGAAACCCTCAATCCACTGCTCCATTTCTCTCAATACATCTGTCTGCCAGTCATCCAGCACTGAAGAGTACAGCACAAAGTGCTTCTCAAGTCGGTTGATTAGTGGGGTTGGGAATTTTTCATAAACTGTGGTCTTTTCTGCTATGAGAATGAGTCTGGAAGAGGGTGAAAAGGTGACTGTAAATAAACATAAAATTCAACTAACTTGAATTTGTCATGGACACGGCATTTCACTTTGTGTGTTTGCAGTCCAAGATCAATATAACGGTTTCCACCAAAATGGATGTAATACTGCAGAGAGACAAACAAGCTCCTTAACATAATGTGTGACAGTTGCTTATTCAGACCTGGTTAAGAACATCATATAGACTCTCGTACAAATTTTCCAAGTTCAGTAGAATCACAGTCCTCCCAATCTCCATGCATATTTTGATCTGGTTTATGTTTCGACACACCTGGAAGTAACATATGAACAAAGAAGGAAACTACAATTGACAGTGCTAATTTTTATTCACAGACTCAGACAATCCATTGGAGAAAGTCTGGTGACCATTACTTGCATAAAAGTAGAATTTATGTGATGCTAATCAGACCACAAGTGCAGTACGTTGGAGGCAGTTATGGCCAGGGGGTTGGCCATCTTTGTTCACTGAAGGCGCATCGCAGCAATACAAGCGGCAAAGTAAAGCGTTGTACTGTCCAATCAAAGCTTTTTGCCTGACCTGCTCTGCTTTATAATCGACATTGTCTGGTAGGGCTACAGCTTATCATAGTACCATAGTGTGGCTAAAAAGTAGATCTTTTAGTGGCTAACACCTTTGAAAATGAAAAGCACTAAAGTGAAAACCCTCGGCGTACTGCGCATGTGCGGTACCGCTGGGCTATTACTCGCCGTCTCAGCGCAAGTAGCTCACGGAGAGTCCGACACAGGCTAGCGACAGTAGTAGATGGCATGCGGAGGTCGATACACACCCTTTGTTGTGACTTCTTGTGCCTTCAAGATACACAGAGCGAGTGGACCACGTTGAGGTAAGCCTGTGGTAATTAGCATATTGGCTTATTGACTTGGTTTTGACGCCATAACTTTTGAACGCAGCACTTTTACAAAAATCACCACTTTTGCATTGTTCAGCACAGCTGCGGTCTGAAATATGCTATGAAAACACTGGACCACAGGCTATATACAACTCCAAACATCTCATTATCCAGATCTGGCGGTAAACACGCCCTCAATCCTCGTGCACCACGCGCACTCGGGCTTCATGCGTGCATATCAGCCAGATCCCTCAATGGGGTGTTTTAACTAATACGTACAATGTAAACCGGATATTTTACTCAATCGTGGTAATTAACCTGTGTGTATTCTTTGTCTTTAGGGGAAACTGCTGCCAAAGAGTACAAAGGGTTCCATCTCCCATGGTTTCTTAATAGAGGACGGCTCAGATTGGACACCAAGTAGGGGGTGTCCCCCTCCTTGGTCTTGTAAATACTGCTTTAAAATCCCAAGTGCCGCATAGTTTTCAGTCAAAAACAACAGATAGCGATTTTCCCTGTCAACAAAATGACCATGAATGCTTCAGTTCCTTATCGCAACTACACCTTCCTTACCCATGCCAGGATGTCTCCTTAGTCCTTAAGCTTGTCTTGATGAGACCACTTTTTGTGTTGTCAGGGGACAAATATTGGCATAGCTAAAAAATAAACTATGAACAACTGTATACATTGTTTTTGTACATGCTTACATTAGGATCAACACGACTCATATCCGGTGGTTGATTCATGCTTTTTGACAGCCTGTCAAGGAAAATCCTCTCAGGGTTCACCCCACTCTCTTCCAATCCTCCAAAGTTCCTCTTGATGGCATGGACTAGCTGAGGTCCAGTGAGAGGCATGTTTGTTTTCTCACACATCCAGTACACCATCTTGATCAGACTAGGGTTAAATGACAGATGGTTTATGTACATTATACAGGTTTAACTATGCATACCTGTAAAAATCTCTAAGGCCAAAGAACTCCCGGGTCTGCTTCTCACATATCTCATGATAGGCCTCAGCCAGGTCATGGAAGTAATTATTTAGCCTCCCCTCAATGACTTCATTTTTCTCAGTTTGGCAGATTCCCCGAGCACTTAGAACCAGTTCTTTGATGTCAGGATCTCCACGAGTAACCATCACCCCACGATTCATCTTAGCTGGGTCCAGTGCCCAGTTAGAGATCCCAATAAATCCTACCCTCTTCTCCCTAGCTATAACCTAAGTACATAAAACGCTTCTTCAGTAAACAGACAGAGTGTAAAGTGAGTATTATAACAGTACAAAATAATTTTGCTTATGTTTCGAGTGGGAAAGAAACCCGCATGCATGCATTACACTCACAAAATATGGTCTTCAGATCAGCAATGATCTGAATTTGCTCACTTCCGAATCGTACTATAATTCCAAGCTCCTCACTTCGAAATTGTACCATTTACACTCTTGGCATGGCCTTACCTGGTGCCGGATCCCACAACCACACGTAAGATAGTTTGAATATGCTCACAAATAGGTGGCCTACATGGCGCATTGTTGTTATGGTCACATAACTTAATTAAATGAGAGCCATCAATTAGATTGGCTTACTGAAACCTGATCGATCTTGGTACAATTTAGAAGTTAGCAGCTTTGGAAGTAGTATGTAGAAGTAAGCATATTCAGATTTGGAAGTAAGAGACTTGTTTTAAAGTGAGCATGGCCCCAATGAGCTTCCATATCATAGATGCTAGCCAAAATGAAAAGCACTGAAGTGCAACCCTCGGCGAACTGGGCATGCGCGGTATCGCTAATGGACGGACCCGCAGTCTCCCGCTAGTAGGTCATGGAGAGTCTGACACGAGCTAGCTACGGTAGTAGATAGCATGCGGGAGTCGATACACACCCTTCACTGTGGTTTCTTGTGCCTCCAAGGTACACAGAGCAAGCGGATCAGGTCGGGGTGAGCCAGCATACCGCGTTGATCACGTCTAATATACCCATGCGCACCGCTTATTGATGGGTTGGGCCACGGAACACGGTCCGCGACGGTGCCAGTTTGTCGCTCTCGAACGCAGTCATTTCAGGAAAATCACCCTTTTATTTTTCAGGCTCGTGTAATTCTGAAGCCGCTGGTATCGCTAATGGACCGCTTCGTAGCCTGTAGTGCCAGAATAAGCGTCGACACACACACAGACAGACAAACTAACTACAGTAACCCTCGTTGCGCATGCGCACCGAGGGTTAACAATGGCTAAACTTTAGTTTGGCCACAAAAGTTTGCATAATGATCACTGTCAGCTATGTAACATGTCTAACCTCATCGCTATCATCAGAACCTTCAGTCCCATCCTCAAGTAGTGGGTGAAGAGCCTTAAGTGGGAGGTTGGGGGAGTCCTCTGCCAGTCCGACCTCATCCAGTACCACCACTGACACATATTTGGTGGTATCCTGATCCTTCTGGAACTTCTGGGCTGTGCTGAACACTTCTATAATACTCTGTGAAGTGGAGAGTTGACTGCACTGGTAGGAGAACATGTGTACCTGACAGAGAAATATATAATAAAGTACAAGTTAGCTAAAGCAAATTCCGACTTGTTTGAAGGACTTGAGGAGTTCTGTCTGAGAAGACGGCCCTCTCATGGAGTCAGCCACAATGGACTTGGCTAGAGACTTGGAGCTGCCAGGTTTCCCCACCAGGAACAGAGGAATCCTCAGGTCCACACACACTGCCATCATGAACACATTCTCTCTCAGGGCAGCATTGTGGGCAATGTTTTCTCCAACGACCATACTCTCTAACAGAACCTCCTGGGACCTGATGAACCAAAATCACGTGAACGTCAAAAATTTTGCCATTTACCATTTAATAATGTTTCTGAACTCAATTTCTCCATTAGATAATGCGAGTGGTGCAGTGAACTTTTGAGCAACTCCCTGCTCATACTCAGCCCTGTCACTGAGTCTAGCATGATAGCAGACACTGACAGCAAGAATGAGGGAACGAGTGAGATCAGTAGTAACTGAAGATTGAGTGACTGTTTGCACTTGACCCTGATGGAAAACGTGACTGATGAAATAGAGCAGACAGTAGGACTAAGATGCATACCTTCTCCTTAAAGTCAATGAGAGCTCTTAGAATCACCATTTTGTCCAAGAAATAAGTGAAAACAATCATAGCTCTTTCGACATCCCTCAAACTTACAAAACTACACTCATCCTGAAAATTAAACGAATGCACACTACTTTCTTCTAAAATTGATTAGAACTACCTTTCTTCCTCTCATATATTTCTGTGACCAAGCCAGTACCGGAGCTATGGCAGGTACAATTAATTTAGTGTCCTGCTGTGATAGTAATGAATGCTTCTTCACCTGAGCATGTGATCAAAACAAAGAGTCACACAACAAAGAGAGTATAGATAGAAAAAAGGGGGGATGTTACGAAGGCAGAGGTGGAGGTAAATCACGACAGAATTAAACCTTGCTGGTGACTTCACCACGGCTACTACTGGAAATACGGTCTAGGGGCTGGTGGCCAGCTCATGACGTGTTTACAGTGAACATTAAACATGCCACATACACGCCCAGTGCCTATCACATTAATGTCCCAAGAGTGTTTGTATGGCAATTCACAGTTAGACACTCTCAGCGGTAGCATTGCAAAAATTGGAGAAGACACACACAGAAACACACGCACAGAACAAGTATGTTAACCTCGAAAGTGCACTCATGCTAGCAAGGATATCTCACATGGTCATGGACTATCTGGGTGGTATAGTCTCTCTCAGTGTCTGAGTTGAGTTGACCAAAGTCATAGACTAGTGGTCTCATACTGGGAGGAAGGTCAATCACCCTGTACACTAGCTCTCGCAGTGGGATTCTTCCTGTAGGTGTTAGGTGAATATGGTATGTAACTCAGGTGAAGTTGTAGCTATGTAAATACCCAGTTTCTGGTGTGTTTCTGCTTCTCTTACATAAAACCCAAGCCCAGCAGAACGTAGCTTCTTGATCATCTCTCGACTATGCCTGTTAAAACATTAAAAAGTTTACTAAAGTAACTAACATTGGTATAGGGTTACCTCCTGTATGGATTGCATGCAGCAATGAATTTGAGATCCTCTGAGACAGGGTGACCATGGACTCTCCTGTCACACATGATCTCCTTTATCAGTCCAATGGCATCAGTGGTGTTGGCCTCATCAAAGAAGACAACTGTGTCAAGTTTCTTGGTCCTGTTCTCTTTGGCAGTCTCCTCTGCTCTTTTCAAAAATGCTACAATGTCCTTATCAGTTGTTCCACCATGTACCTAAGAAGAAACAAAGATACTCTTTCCTTAATTTAGAAGGAAGAATCACCTTAAATATCAGCATGTTCCTCCGGCCACTACCATGAGAGGCAAGGTTACACATGAACCTGATGAGTCTGGTCTTCCCACAGCCAGTCTCTCCCATTATCACAACTGGAATGCTACACCTAAAACAAGCAGTTCAACAAAATAGTATCTCTCTGAAGTGTTTGCAGAGTATGCATAATACAAACCTGAATCTCATCTGAATGGCCAAGATTTTGATTAGGTTATCAACAGTTAGCACATAAGTAGGGTCTGGATCATGGGGCCATTCTATACCCATCACTGTTGAGATCTTCTGAATCATGACATTCTTAGGCCAATGGCGGTAATCTTCATAAAGGTCAACTCTCTGTGCCTTTAGACCGGTGCAAAGTTGTTTGGTCATAATTCCTCTCTCAAGAATAACTCCAGGTTTAGTCAGATCGCACAGATCACCATCACTAGTTACCACAAACCCAACAAAGGTGAAACTCATTCTATCTTGGTTGAAGAACAAGTAGGGATGAGAGCTGTATAAAAATGAATAAGTAACAACAAACAATGATACAGTGTAATTTACCTCTGTTCCCACTGCTTTCTATCTATGATCTGATACTGCTCGACAACATCTTGTTCCCTACCCATCACCTCATTCTCAAGTGCAACCTCACCTCTCAGTGATGATGTCGAAAAATCCTAAAGCCAGACTGAAAATACGAGGTGTACAAGGTAAGTTATGCTCACTCTTGACATCCGTATCATGAATTTGACAACAAAGCTCTTGAAGCCAGTCAGTACGTCTCCTACAAAGTCTTCCTTAGTGAAGGAAGACTTCTCACATGACTGCAGCTGGAGGTCTAGGAACTTAATGAAGTGTCGGACTTCAGCCCATGAAGGGTCCTTAACTCCACAATATCTATATCACACCATTGGTACTATGTACTATAGTTAACTAATGTTACCACTTACTTCAAAAATATCTCAAGGCAATTTATGGGGGTTCCTTCAGTATTGTCATTCTTGTAAGAGAATTTGTCGAGATCATTGCCAGCAGTATGTCGTCTGAGGTACTGATAAACCCTCTGGAAGGCATCACTCTCAAACTCCTGCCTGTTCATCACAATTCTGTCCCCAAAATCTTCCCCATCATGTGACATGAGAGAATAAGCAATCTTGGGTTTCACACAGTCAACAGTTGGCAGCATCTCCAGAACTTGTAGTGTGAGGTACTCAGGAGTAGACTTGTCCTCGCATGTCTGTACAGACCAAACATTACATGTATACGATCAACCCTATGATCTTACCTCAGGTATGGTGACCTCAATGGCATAGAGCTGTGAAGGGTGGTTCCTCCAGACACGACCTTGACTGTCACACAATCCTCCCTGGATTAGAAGTGAAAAGAGTATGGTGTCCAACTGCGATAGAACCTGTAAGATGGAGAGAAAGATATGCATATTATTTTACGTAATAACTAAACATGGGCAACAAACCGAAGGAGATATATCAAAATGAAGTATCACACACTCGGAGGTGTTCTCATGACACAATAAACAATCCATTATAGAATCAGTGGTCACTACTGGGCCATGAACTGGGATCGTTATAAGTGCATTTTTTCCTGGAATCAGGGCCTGGAGTTTCTCTGCCATTCGAGTAATGAACAATGACTTTCCCATTCCAGCTCTACTCGAAGAAACAATCCTGACGTAAGACCTACATTAAGAAAATTTATGAGATATGAACGATAAATTATTGTGACTTCCGTTGGCGGATAAAAGGAGCCGCACATACATTATTTCCCGTATTGTAGCACGCGTTCAATAAGACAATTAGTGAACGTTCAATAATGAACTAGCATCAGCATCGTACACATAGTGTAGACACAAACTGTGCTGTATAGACTGTAGATGTGAGGGATGGCAGAGATGACCACACCCCTTCATTCAGCTATCTCTTCTACACTCTTGCTCCCTGTGGCAAGCAAGACCGTGGCCGCGGCACACCGACCGGTCAAACAGCCAAGCAACCTATGAAAAGAGTTTCTCTGAGGGAGAAAGAGCCACCATCACGACCTTGTTCGATTGCGGTAGCCTCGAGAACAGAGAACTTGCTCAATTAGCGAGCAAGTGTGCACGTGCGCATGGGAAGTATGCTATGCCGTCACATTTCTCTTGTTGGAGGTCGACGACGGCTACAAAGTCACAATAAAACACATAGTGTCCGTCCCATCGTTCTATACATGACTTACGGGAACTTGGGTTGTGATCTCAACACCCATATAGCACTTGGCTGCGCCTTGTGCTCTATGAGTCTCTCACCACGCCCCGTCGTTCCCATAAATCACGTATAGAACTCTAAACGGACATTATCAATTACGTATAATGTACAATGCAGTGATTACACATTACCTCTTAGGATCAATAAATGATGCAGGTACACTCTCTGTATCTCGAAGTTGCTGATATGACAGCTCGTTTCCACTGAAAAAATGCTTTTCGAGATAATCTCTGCACTTTGCAAGGTGTGTACCAAATGGTCTTCGGTACAGATGAAGTTTAGATACAATTAGATTTTTCTCCTCATCCCAGGTGCTACACACAATTATCAAGGAAAATTCTGGAAAGAAAGTAAAATTTATTACTAATACAGAAATTATTTCAATATTAATAATGCACCTTTTCGATTCTGAATGATTTCAGCGAGGGAATGTAATGCCATGTCGGCGGTATGATAGGACAATTTTTCAGCATGAACAAGGCAGAAGATCCTTCTGAATATAGGGTCGTCAACTGCCCTTTGCCACAGTAGTTGCACCTACAGATATGTACACCATTAATTAACACCCTCAGTGCTACTTCATGTGCCCCAAAATACAAACAAACAAAATACAAAATGCTAACTTTTCGTAACTATGAGTTGTCCTGGGTAAACTTGTTGTGTTTGTTTTCCTATGACTTGTGACCTTGGTGTTGTTTACAGACAACTTAGTGTTGTGAAATAGACATCTTTGGTGTCTACTCTGTACATACTACGTGAAGGCTTACTGGTTCATAGCACATGTAAAGGTTTTGCCTTTGTCTTGTATTACATTCGCAGCCTGATGAGCTGCCCTGAAAAGCCAATTTGTAGAGGGCTCTGCCTATAGACTACACTCCGTGTTTGAATCCTATGAGGCCAGCCCTTACATAAATAGTTTAAAGCCTATTAGAGAGCACCACATCATTAACCTTAGCATAAGCAATGTAGAAAAAAAACAGACAACAAACAGACTGAATGTGTATGACAGTGTGTCACATGAAAGGTTCTGCTAGGTAAAGAGGTGAAACACATTGTCCTCCATGAAAACCACCTGACTAAAGGGCTACATGACTCTCATCTAAAAATTTTTTATTCGTGCAGCATAAAAGACTGACCTCTCTAAACAGGTGAAGGAGGGCACATACAGCTCATTCCCATTCACAAAAGTCCCCTACTCGTGGTTATACTACTCATGTCTGCTATTTCATAGCCTAGGTTGTTGATAGTGTAAGAACTATGGCACAAACCACCGATAGTTATCAATCTAAGTGACCACCATGCATAGTCCAAAACAGACCTCTTCAGCTGTAGTGTTCTGGTTGCAGATGAGCATCTCCTCAGGTGTGGGCAAGGGTAGACTGCTGTCCTCCATGTAGAGAGAGAGAGCAGCTCTCAGAACCTGGTCTGGCGGGACTACTAGTAGGTGAGGTTGGCCTCGCCTCAAATCAGCACGTAGCTTTCTCCTTTTGGGTACAGATGCTGAAAAAAAAAACATATACAATAATATTATGTTGAAAATGTATAATAGCATCATACCTGGAAAGTTGGTACTAAGGTTTTTGAGAACAGCTCCAAGGTCATCAAGTCTTAAATAGTCATTATCATTATTCTTTGATGAGATTCTTATTACCTCAGTTCTGTGGACAAAAGACCCAATGTCACAGCTGATTTCCTGGACATGATCAGTTGAAATTTCTTTGAACCTGCAACAGGCAGCCCATGTGTTTGCATGTGCAATGCCCTAGCACCCAAAGACATGCAGAAAAGACTCCACTGCCCAGGAACAGACACGACTTTTAACAGTTAAACGTCGGAAAAGAATATCATACACATAATCTTAGCTGCTGGAACAATTAGTATCAAGAAGCTTTTGCAGGTGCACTTGCATACTTAAGGAGGGTCAAAAGAAGTTGCAATCATTCAGATAAAGGAGTCCTAATTGAAATTTGTTTTGGCTATAAGAAGCTCTTCACAGTACATAAAGTTAAAAACAGCTTAGGCCATGTAATTTGTGTGAAAAAGGTTCAACTAACTTAGGGGAGGCACTTGGATCAGGTACTAAGTGTTCCTGAAACCCAGCAATATTATTCTCCAGGAGTTGTGCCTCTTCTTCCTCCATGTGGGGAGCAGCTGCAGCAGCTGTTCCATATAACTCTATTGCTCTGATGCACTCTTCAACTGTGCCCATTTCTGCCTCCAGTAACTTCTGTACCTCCTCGTTTGTCTCATCAACATATTGCTGGTGAGTAATCACTCCTTTGGACTGGGATTGTGTTGGTACTGAGAGATTGCCCCTAAGAGGCTGAGCACTTAAACCTGTTCCAAGAAACAAAAAGTGTGTCACATAGAGCCAGTATTGTCATAATCAAGTTAGACAGATAGTCCATGAAATCTACACAAGTTAGAAGCCTGAGGGCCCTCGCGTTGTAGGGTTCCAAGCGCAGTGAGGACGCTATGTAAAGGGCCTGAGTGCTTCTAACGTGCATAGACTTTGTTTAGTATGTACTCCAATTTACGGGGCACCTGGGTTTTTTTTACACGCAAGCAGGTTGCGCTGGGAAACAGTGCCGTGGGCACTTAAGCTAGTTACTACAATATTAAAAAAACAGTTTATGAGTGTATACTAAGAATTTTTCCATTCACACACATGCAGGTTACGGTACTTGGTGTATGTGTCTATCTGTGCACGCGTCAGTTACCAGACTTCCTGCTAGTCTGGCGTAGCCAGATCCTCTCACATGAAGAGGAGAGGGTCTGGTCTGCCAAGAATCAACAAGTTGTGCAAGGGGAACACTATAACATAATCATTTTCCATTATAAGCATGTGCCCGTTTCATCTACACGAGAAGCAGCCATAACAAAGCTACTGACCCTTAAATTTCACGGCCAACTACGAGGAAGTGATGATAACAGCCAGTGCTCCCACAGTGCCGGGCAGCTCAGCTCACTGCGCGAACGCATTTCTTTTTTGTGTACATTCCATGTTAACGTGACGTCTGATTGGAGATACCAGATTTTCGGTTATTATGCACAACTAGGTTTTATTTAGTACCGCTATTTCTGTAGTGACATATAATTAGTCGAGCATACATGTCTGCTGATTTCACCCTGTCTCTTCCTTTGCTCACCTTTCGATCACCCTTAACATTTGTGTCACCCACCTTCATATCCCGTCACCCACATCCATAAATCCCCATTACTTTCTAGATCTTTCTTTAATTTTCTTTTGTGTATCATCCCTATATAAAGTCTATGCATTCGCGCAGTTCATGAGAAGATATATTTTTGCGAAGAGAATCAAGTAAGGAGCAGCAAGCGCCGACCACAAGTACTAAGTGCAAACCCTCAGTATAAAACACGTTGAAGCATTTAGATGTGCTGGGCAATGTGTCGTCGACGAAGCCAGTTTCTCGTCCTAACACAGACTAGCTGCATCAGTGAGTGGTGGTTAGAGAACAGAGATCAAAACTGACAGAGAAGAGCTACTCAAAGAACAGCTTTCCAAACCTGGTCAACTGCGTGGCAATGCATATGCTCCGGCAAAACATTGATATGACATGTGCAAACTAGATTAGCCAGCCAGGGGGGCTTGCACAATCGATCGCACAGTCGAGGTAAGCCGGTAGTGATCTGCATTTTTGGCTTGTTAACTTGGTTTTCCTGTTATAAGTTTTGATTTTACGAAAATTGCCCGAGTTTAAAATCTAGTGCTGAACCCTTAGGTGTCGCTCTTTGGCCGACTTTTTATACATGTGCGGGTCAGAAAACTATAAATGCTACAAGTAAATTGGCCGCATACACTAGTTAATAACAGTGGTTCGGTAATGACCCGTGCATACATAGAGGCGTAGTTAGTCTAGTGCCTGTCGTAGTACTATGTCAGTACCTTGAGCTTGCTGATCGCCAACCTCACCAGCTTTCTCTGTTTTAGAATCTGCTGTACCGAGCTCAGTAATAACTACCATGATGTCCAGTTTAACCTTTTCATGGTCCTATTCTACTTTCTGTAAAGCTGCACTTCAGAGTGTCCTCAAGAGAGTCTTCGACAGTCTCTTCGGAACTGCTATTAGTTTTCAAGAGAAACAGTGGCAAGACTGACACACACTGTTCAACCACACTAACCCTCGCCTTCATGCACACAGGGGAAGGTCACAATAGGCTGTAGTCTCATCATTTAGGCAATAACATTAAATAAAAGTTCAGGCACAAAAGAGCCTAGGACTGCTATGATCCAGTCCTTCATCACTTCAAAATGTTGCGATACTACCCTAGTATTCAGGCAGACTGATGCGGTGGTACTCAAATTCTTTTACTTTAAAATTCCGCAGGACTCGTAGTTCATACGAGTGCGTCCCACCAATGCGGAAAAGGCCTACAGCAGATGGATCCAAGCAATGCACCTTTAGAAATACTTTAATGTCATTGTTTCTATGTTGGTAGACTGCTCTGCCTAGAAACTAGATAAATGCAACATTTTTGGCGAGCAGGCGACCTGACACAGGATATTCAGTCGTTGGTGAACTTCAAGGTAAGAATTTAGCTTTGTGCCTCCGTTGCATTTTTGCGCTCCTCAGGTGTTTCTGAAGCTAGACATGTGGATGAAGTGTAATAACAGACCATAGATCTGGCTGTATGTGGCGCTATTCGGCGATCATGAGTTTCCTTGGTTCCTGAAACACGCCACACACAGCAATGAGACAAGTGCGCTTGTCACTCTTCCGCTGTTTCGGAGGCTAGACGCACGCTTCTGCAACCTCTGTCTGTTGATAGTCGCTGCTCTCAAGCTTCCTCGCTTTCGGCTATGTGACGATTCCTCACTGTCCCCCAGTTAGTGCCAGCGTGACTATTCCCCGCCGAGCGAAATTTCAATCCTGTAGCGCATATGTAGAATTACGTGGAGCATTACGGTACGTACAGTGTCCCTCCGCTAGTTATAAAAAAGATATACGTATATACAATAGAAATCGGCCCTGCTCGCCAATAACAGGGTCATAGGTTAAAGTGGCACCCAGAGCAGCTTTTACTTTGGGTGTTGGTGAAATATGTATGGACATAATTGTATAATTTGGCACCCCATAATTCGTGATAGAGGTAGCATGAAAGTCACAATCATAGACTACAAACTCACTTGGAACATTCAGCTCTTGAAAATTTATGTCAGCCTCATTCTCCTCCTCATCATTTTCAACCTCAGACTGCTCTGACATGTTATTTTCATTTGGTTTATCATCTACCATTTCTTCGTCTTCTAGTGTCCCACCATTCTCCCTCAACCAGTTCTCTATGTCATTCCAGTCTCCTCCATCTCCAACTTCTTTAATGATCTTCACAGCAGTATTTTCAGAGTAAAAAAAATTTTCCATAATATCAGTCACATAGTCTTTTTGTCTATCATTCAGACTCTCCTTGGAGAGTGCCACAACAGACAATCTTGGTTTTTCTTTTAAAACGAGTAGAAGCAATGGCTGATGAACTAATAGAAGAATTTTCTGACTGAGCCGTGACCTTATGTGGCTTCTTTACTCTCTCACTTCCACCTGCCGGTTTAACTTCACCAGTGTTCGAAAGCTGCTTGGTCACATGTTGCAACAAATGCACAGGTAGAGATGGAGTTATGGCACTAGATAAGCTTTTAAGAAGAGCTATTACTTGTGGCTGAAGATGTATCTGTGCAGGTTGCTCAGGTTTAAATTTTCCTAGCTCATTGCGTAAAGTTAGTAGCTGACATGTAGTGAAATAGTTCAATTCATAAAACCTTTCCCTTGCTTCAGCAACATCCTTATTCCACCGCTCCAGTTCATCTTCCATGTTCTTGGCCTCTCCCTGTATAGCATCTACAAGGAGAGTCTGGCAATAGAACCCTATCTTCCACCCTATATAATGAACATGACCAAGTCGTTGTAGATCAAGCAACACCGTGGCAATCCTGCACACACACTGAAGGGTCTGGAAGAGAATGAAAAACGGTTACCAATTAGTACTTGCAAAGAAACCGTGAATGGAGTATTAGTGCCTAGTAGTATACATAACAACCACAATTATATGCTCTAATGGGTTTAGTGTCTGTGGTTGGTTAAGTGTTAAGAGGTTGGTTACATATTGTGTGTGCTTGCACAAAGAACATTGCAGTATCTACAATACAAAAACCTCAGATTATATAGCTACACCCCATTTACACAACGCTAAGTAATGGGTATGTTGTATGATGGTTTTTACATTTTGAAACTGGTCAACTTCTGCTCTGTTGTCGGCTGTACTTCCAGTGATGAGCACTAGTTTACTCTCCAAGTCTCTCAGCTCATCTAGAGTGTACCTCGTTTTCAGTAGCTTTTTCCCAGGTTGTGGTGTTAGTGTTAGTTCGATTACATCATGAATACTGTCCACTGCTAAGTCTCCTTTCCCACCAACAGTATAGTGACCACAGCTTTGAATGTTCTTCATCTGACCAAATGATGTTTCTTCTACTGATGCTTGACTCTCTTTCACTTTCTTGTACCACTCAATATCGTCATTGCAGGATGACTATAAAATAAGAAAAGCACTAAAGTGCAAACCCTCGGCGAACTGCGCATGTGCTGTACCACTAATTGATGGGCTGGGCTTTGTATCCCGCTAGTAGCTCGCGAAGAGTCTGACACGGGCTAGTTACAGTAGTAATTACATGCGGGAGTTGATACATACCCTTCGTTGTGACTTCTTGTGCCTTCAAGATACACAGAGCGAGCAGACGCGGTCAATGTAAGCCTGTTCTAATTTGCATATTAGCTCCTTGAGTTGCTTTTCACGCCATAACTTTAGAACACCGCATTTTTACCAAAATCGCTATTTAAAAATAAAGCCAGTGTGGCACTGAACCCGTTGGTATCGCTTTTTGGCCGTCTTGTTGCGTGTAGCTGGAGAAAACGTGGTAACAGACAGACAGACGGAAGGAGAGACGGACGGACGGACGGAATAACAAACCAAGTACTATAACCCTCGCTGTGCATGCGTGCCGAGTGTTAATAATAACAATACTCAGGTGGTAGCTATAGCACCCATCAACCACACACGAACACTAATAATAACAATACTCAGGTGGTAGCTATAACACTCATTGACCACACACCCAGGGAAATGGAGGAACCATTGATGAAAGACAAACATCTATCATAACTGGTGTCTGTCTCACCTCCCAGTCACATCAACTCACCCCTTCCACCAGCGACACCTTGCAGTTCTGACGCAATCTGAGACTGGGACTGTTGTATGCTTGGATTATCAGTGTAAAAACCTAACCTTACTTAGCTTTCAAAAATCTAAAAATATGCCTTGCTAAGGTCAGGCAGAGAATAAGCTCACACCCAAGGATGCTTTTCTGGAACTATCATTCTCAAATCCATCCCCAAGCTTCTGCTGCAAGTCAACCATTCCTAAGACAGTTCAACGACACACAGACTCACACTTTCACAGTCATCATCACCCAACGGGCACTTTATCATCTCTTGTACATACCCAGCTCCTCATTGATTTCATGTGCCTGACCTTAAATATTGACCTTGTAACACTCGCCAAATGCAAAAACTTTAAAACCTCGGTATATGTATTATAGAGTCACAGTTTTACACTGCTGTCTTAAACTTTATACTTTATTTGTCATACATACTGCCCCAACCTTAGACAAAAAAGCCCTTCAAGGAACAATCTCAATACTATAGAACACCCATGAATACGCTTAGCTCCTCCCAATGATATAATTATATATCTTTGTTTGATCACTAAGTACGGCAGTACTTAGTACAAGTGGGAAGGGGGATATAGGGATGGCCTGAAGCACCAAAAAGGAAGAAACAAGGGGTCATTACACAGCAAACAGCAAAGATGTTTGTTTCAACTATTTTTAACGGCTTATTAACCTACTGTTAAACTACATTCACGAGAATAAGTCAGGATGCGTGCAGAGGAACTCTCATCCTCCAGTGCCTTCCGTAAGTCAGTATACACATTTCTAGCTGGCTAGCTAGCGTTTTGCTGTCGATTTGCACGAGGAGCAACTTGGCAATCTGCGCCATGTTACGCGTGCCTTGTCCAGCGCCATTCTTTGTTCCCCAGGACATCATTGTAGCTATCATTGTAGTCTGATTTCTGAAGCCTGCCCAATGAAACCACCACCATATGTGCCACAACCTAATCGGGTCCTTGTTGGAGACACTACGCATACACCCTGCTTCAGGTAAGAGCAGTCCATTAGCTTCTGCTTTCAACAGTTATCTCTACAACATATAGCCATGAACATCAGAGTGACTGAAAATGCAATGTTGTCATAAGCTGTTAAAAATAGTGGAAACAAGTGGAAAAATCATTTCTTCAAAATGAAAGTGGTATATAGGGATGACTTGAAGCACCAAAAAGGAAGAAACAAGGGGTCATTACACACCAAATATGCACAAAGCCACATGACACCACCCCTATATCTTTCTTTGTCTCATATTAAACTTTGCTTATGAGCAATAAAACAAAGATATAGGGATGGTGTCATGTGGCTTTGTGCATATTTGGTGTGTAATGACCCCTTGTTTCTTCCTTTTTGGTGCTTCAAGTCATCCCTTTATCCCACTTTCATTTTGAAGAAATGATTTTTCCACTTGTATAATTTAGCTCAGGCTCTTGACCGGGTCTGCTTGCTCTATGCATCTTAAAAGCACAAGAAGTTACAAAGAAGGACGTGTATTGACTCCCGCACATTATCTACTGCTCTTGCTAATCCGTGTCAGACTCTTACAGCAAGTAAATGCATAATTATACTAAAGCCCAGTCCTTTGTACTGCGCATGCCCAGTTCGCAGAGGGTTTGCACTTTAGTGCTTGTATATGCCTCTGTGGGAATTGTGCCATTCAGGTATAGCCGGCTGAAGGTAACCGAGGCGTCAACCAATTGTAGCATTGTAACCGTGTGACATCATGCTATTTGCTTAGCAACTGCATCCATTATTCAGCGGAGAGAAAGCAGCATGGCGAGCTGGCCGAAATTGAGGCAGAAACGTCGAATGTCAGTCTGCGCCGTGTTACTCGGGGCCGTGGCTGGCGCACAAATGAGCCCCCATTCTTTGCCCCCCAGGTTTAGCTTATTACTAAAGCCTGCCCATGAAACCACCACCATGTGCAACAACTAATTTGCGTCCTTGTTGGAGACACTAGTATACACCCAGCTTCAGGTACGTGCAGCCCATTAGCTACTGTTTTCAACAGTTATCTCTACAACATACTGGGAAGAACTGGATGCAGCTTATGTCCATTTGCCGTGGTACTGACCTACGCAGGAGCTCGGGGGAGCCAGCCCGGCCCGTTGTTCGTCACCTCAGCTGCGAGGGCCTTGACAAAACAGGAGTTCGTGTGTGACATCAGGAGAGTTCTAGTCAGGTTGGGCCTCCCAGGCAACGAATACGCCAGACACAGCTTCCACATCGGCGCAGGGACGTCCGCTGCGATGGCGGATGTGGAGGACTCCAGCTGTTGGGTCGATGGCAAAGCGCAGCATTCCTCTGCTACATCCGGACTCCCCACGAGAGGTTGGCGTCCATCTCCTCTACCCTCGTGGCGCAGGCTTGCAGTGACCGAACCACAGCCACAGCTAGGTAACACTTTGTCTTAGCTTACGCTACACTCCCTATTGTACCTCCATAATTATTTATTGTCCCCTTACGTACTTATGTGTAATTATATTCAGCAGCCGCCAGGCCGGCTGCAGCTCCTTGGGTGGATTCGCCCCTAACGACAAGGGGTCGCAATCATACTCCCCCAAAGAAGCATGTCGCATGTCCTGCCAAGATAACAAACCCGGTAATTAGGAAGAGGATGCTCACGGGGGTCACGTAACCAAGTTACGCAGCCCATGGCGTACCACGTGACCTGCGGCATCCGCACAGGGCAACCATGTGTTATCACGTGACTCGCCGTGATGAGGTCCGCACGTGACAACCACACGACGGAATCGGACACCCCCGCAGGGTCTGGCTCCTCCAAAGTATAGAATGGGCAACTAGAGTTAAAGGTAGTTAACGGAAGGAGCCAACCCCCGCAGCGCGCCGCTGTACCAAAATTAATGGTACGAGGCGCATACGCTGGCACGCTCATTTCCTGTCCTGCCAACCCCGCTAGTGCACCTGGGCAGGGACTGGGATTCCATTTCATTCTCCATCATGCACGATGTGATGTCAGGACCCGAATGGGCATGCTACCGGCATGGGGTGGACTCGGCCCTAACGACAGGGGCTCGCAATCATACTTCCCCAAAAAAGCATGTTGCGGGAAGGTGTCCTGCCAAGATAACGAACCCGGTAATTAGCAAGAGGATGCTTACAGGGGTCATGTAACAAAGTTAGGCAGCCCATGGCCTACCACATGACCTGCGGCATCCTTACGCGACCATGTGTCATCACGTGAGCCGCTGTGACGGGGTCTGCACGTGACAACCACATGACGGAATCGGACACCCCCGCAGGGTCCAAAGTATAGAATGGGCAACTAGAGTTAAACCTGGCTTACAGGCGAGACTAGCAATGCGCGCACACTGTATTGGAAACGCCCTACTCGGCGCATGCGGCTCACTGATGCTGAGTTAGCAGCAAATGGCGTTGTTCAGTGACTACCGTGGAAGAGCTCAACGATCTACCGTAGAATGATGTAGTGTAAAGACTGGCAATGGCAGGATTTTGTATAGAAAGCAGCATTGTAAAACTGGTTAGTTGAGCGAAAATTGAAGTCATAGACTACAAAATACAGTCACGATTAAAAACTGAGGACCTGTCAGAGAGGGCATTAGCTACTAGTCTTAAGTGCATAGGAAATGAGTCATAGCTGCACATCATACGATAGAGATCACTTGTGCTTTGAGAAAATATAGGGCTTGTGTGGTGTAAAATTTACACGAGAAAGAAATGTCAGTTTGAAGATGTAGCCATTATCCATTGTACTACTGTCATCCCTGTCTTGTCTTTTATATTCCACCCTTTTAAAAAAAATTTACTTGTATTTTATGATGGAGCTTTGCGCATCTTTGCTGTGTTATAACCCCTTGTTTCTTCCTTTTTGGTGCTTCAAGCCATCCCTATATCCCCCTTCGTTTTCAGCATTGCATATGGTGGTAGAAAGGATCTGAAGAAGCATGAACTTACCAGCACGCATCAGGTGGCGAGTGCAAGCGTTAAGTCTACTCATTCTTAAACATCATACTTCATCAATACACCTGGACCTAAGCGGGAGTGTGGTGTTGTTGAGGCAGAAGTAAAGTTCAGCTATTTCATTGCAGAACGTCACCTTGCTTAGACCACTGTTCCAAGCTCTTTCCTTCCCTTTTTCCGGATTCAGATATTGCTAAGGCTTTTAAATGTGGTCGCACAAAAGCTATTGCTGTCATGAAAGTAATAGCTCAAGAAGTGATGAATAATTTTCTTGGTGGTCTTGAAGAATCACTCTTTTTCAGCATACACACTGATGACAGCACCGTGAAAGATGCAGCAGAGGAAGCAGAGGTCGACGAGAAGACTGCAATACTGCAACCATGACTCTCCATTGATGCTGGGTGGTAATGGAGTATCGATGGGAGTCTCTTTCGCCACAAGCCCAAGCATCACAGAGGACGAGTTACCACCAATGAGGTCTGGGTGTTTGGGCTCTGCAATACCTCTCAGTCTCCAGCACTGGGGGTCATGTGCATTGTACTAGACCGTACTGCACAAACTATCCTCCCCATCATCAGATGCCACGTCAGGCCGGGGAGAGGCGTAATGCTCACAATAAGAGAGAGGCTTCTTGTTTTGACCAATAATGTAAGCCAGCTTACAAGAAGCAAGTTCTCGCTTTCGCTGTGGATCTAAGCCTTGCAGCTTTCGTTTCTCCGTTTCATATGCTTCTTCTTGATTTTGGACATTTGCTGACATTCAAATCTTGTTGATAACGTTGATGGTGCTTTTTTATTTTATCAAACTTGAAACTATCAAGGCGCTTATGGCACAACATACAAACCATGGAATTTCTAGTAGGGTCAAAGTCCAATAGCCACTCCTGTCTCCACGTTTCCTTGTACTTACGTGGTCTTGCTACACGTGGCTGAGACTGAGACGAAGTCCTAAAACCAAAAAAAACTGAACCATTGTCTAGTTGCAAAATTGAGGCTAAAACTACGCCCAGTGTTGCGTGGGCACTTACGATTGAATCTGATTGGAGTCGCTCACATGCTCACTTTCTCCAGAGTCTTCAAAGTCCGAGCCTTTTGAAGATGAAGACACGATACGAGGGTGCTTTGCACTACAGGACGTCTCCTGTGTCTCAATGAAGCTGTCCATCGTAGCCTGTGCCTGAGACTGAGCCATTACCACCACTCGCGGATGCAGAAAATTGTGCGCATGCGCAATTGCCGTGCACCCGCTTCACTCCATGCCTGTTGCCAATTTAACTACTTCCATTCGCCAAACCTGCAGGTGTGTCGCCACTTTTGGCACCACGGCGATAAATGCACACCCCTGAGTTGCATATTGGCTTTTTCGTTAGTGTTTCACGGTGTAAACCTCTCGAATGCAGCAGTTTCAGAGAAAACCCTACATATTTTCGACCTTTATCAAACGCTGAACGTGGTGGAGCGATTGATGGCTCGTGAAGTGAGATGTCACCTAACTGATAGACTGACAGACACACGACAACTATATACAACTACATAAAACTACCGTAACCCTAAAACTAACCTCATTTGTCTAGCAACTTCTTGATATGGACATTCATGCACCCACTAGTATAATCAACACCTAAGTATGTTCAATATGTACTCACACGTGAAAACTTAGTCATGCAGTAATTCTCATCGTACTTACTATATTCCTGCTTCACTATTTCACGCAAACCACACAAGGGGGGAAACAAGTCAGAGTACATACTGGGCATCTCGTCCATTGAAATGTACGCCCTCGGGCCTTTCACGTAGCGTCCTTGCTGTGCGCACAGAACGCTACAACACAAGGGCCCTTGGGCTTCTAACACCTGTAGATTTTACAGACTCGCTGTCTAGAGGGAAGAACATGCTCCTCCCATTTTTAATCACCATGTACTAACTCCCTATCACCATCACTGCACTCTCTTACTCACATTAGCCTTAGCCCAGAGGAAGTTGGAACCCATCACGTTAATCATGCAGGATTTTTAATTAGTGCATAAAGGAATGTGGGGAATGTGCTGCCTGGGTGTTGACCCTAAAGGTTATCGCAAAGTTTGATAGCTCGAAATTAGGAGGATGCACTTTAAATTTGGCAGAAAGTGGTAGGTTTAGCTCAGTTATAACTATCGTGTACAGAGTGGCACACATTATCTAGCACTCATCGCTGTCTCATGACAAGGTAGACAAGGGTAGGCTGGCTCATCAGTATCCCCTTTTGGAGTCAGATCTACGGACCTACAAACCTTTTCCGACACTCGTCGGATTTTGTCAAGCAAAGGTTTTTTCCTGCTCTACATTCCCTACGGAAGATAAGTTGATGACTCAGCAAATTTTGCACGAGAGTCACGTGACATTGTGTAATGCTTCCGGCAGATAGTAAGCATGCACCAAACCTACAATAAGCTTTTATAAGTGTTCCGTAGACTCACTAACACTCACTAACACTCACGAACTTATCGCCACCAAAGAGAGTCCCATCACTACTCAAATCCCAGCTTAGACTCCTCTACCTACCTCCAAAGCGCATTAATAAAAAACCAAAAAGCAGAATTTGTAATAAGCTGCAACCCTGAGCGACTCTCCGCTCCATTTCAAATTTCAAATCTAACCATACAGTACTCTTTAAAGATTCATTACTCAATGAAAAAGCAAACCCTCGGCGAACTGCGCACGTGTGGTACCACTCATTGATGGGCTGGGCTATTAGTACCTATTTACTCGTGGAGAGTCTGACACGGGCTAGCTACAGTAGTATATAGCATGCGGGAGTCGATACACGCCCTTCGCTGTGACTTCTTGTGTCTTCAAGTTACACCGAGCAAGCGGACCGGCTCAAGGTAAGCCTGTTCTAATTAGCATATTGCTTTTTCGCTCGTGTTTCACGCTTTAACTCCCGAACGCAGCAGTTTCAGAGAAAACCCAACATATTTTTCGACCTTTATCCGACGCTGAATACGTGGTATCGTTTGTGGAGCGATTGATCGCTCGTGAAGTGAGATAGCTCGCGGACAGACAGACAGACAGACACACACACATGACAACTACCGCAACCCTTCGCTGTGCAAGCGCGCTGAGGTTTAAAGACCCTCCACATCTTATCTCATACTCCATATTCTGACTAGATTCCATCACACATAATGGTATGCTTTCTGCACATCTAGGAAGAATGTGAGCTTCTCTTTCCCTTTCTTTAACCTACCCTGCACGATTTCATTCATATGAGCATACAAGTATTAATTAACACAACTCCTCAAAACCCTGCACATGAGTTCTTCCGCAAATAAACATACCAGCATTTTCGGGAGCCTTTTATCATTTCTGTAGGCTGCCCAAACAGAGGAGAGCCTGTCACGGAGTTCCTGGAACCCTATGTCTGGTCTCAGCTTGTATATGAGGGAGCTGAACCCACTACCCACTGTACGGAGAGCCGAGAGTTTATCACTTGCTAGGTCATCCTCTCCACCAGCAGCAGTTGCCAGAGCAACATTTACAAAGTTCTGGAGGTCCCCCACATCTGTGGTGTAAAATACAGCCGCCTGACCTATTATTATGGCTAAAAATTACCACACAACAGAACAGATAAAATGAGATCTATGTA
The DNA here is from genome assembly GCA_030341885.1 of Geodia barretti. Taxonomy (NCBI): domain Eukaryota; kingdom Metazoa; phylum Porifera; class Demospongiae; order Tetractinellida; family Geodiidae; genus Geodia; species Geodia barretti. Next base: position 64,203 of record CASHTH010002096.1, read on the forward strand.
AAATCTGTGATGTTGTCTAAAATTGTAGTAGCGTAGCAACTAGTAACTTGCCATAGAGCATGTGATACACAACAACAATGTAACAATCCAATACTCCATACTTTAGTTCGTGGGATAGTTTTATGAAGTCAGATAGAATGTACCTTTAGTTGAGTCTCTGATCCAAACAACAATTATCTGGGATATACAGAAACTGTCAATACACTCCAACTTTTCTCCTGTGAAGTCATGTAGAAACTGGCCTGTCTGTACCAACTCCGAACTAATATCAGTTAATGTTTGATTTTCATCCGAAGAAAGCTGCAATCACAAAGGTTTAAGATGTACACAGTGCATCATACATTAATTATGCTCATTTACACACATACTTCAGTTGCAACTGTCTCCACATCTGTCATGTCTGTTTCTGAGATTCCAAGCAAGTCCCTCAGTTTTAGGAATGAGATGGCTGCATCACGATAACTACACAACCTCCTATAGTCCACGATTTTTAGAACAACTCCTTCAACCCAGTCATCATCACTTGGTTCCTTCATCATGCATACTTGAACACCATAATATAAATGCTTTACTTCAATCGTGATTTCCCTCTCAGTAAACTCATGGAAAATGCTGTCAACATCATTAAGAGTTATAGAGAGATCCATCAAATCTCCCAGAAGGTTCCTACAATAATCAAAAGTTGGGATCCACATTTGAGACTGAAGATCACCAATACTCAGGATTGTGTTTTTTTGTCTGGCTTTGTCCATTGTATTTGACCAAGCACTTAAGAAAAGGCTACTGTTTTTCTCCCTTGTAAAAACACTGAACTTCCATACAAAGGAAAGTAAAACTTCAGCTGCAGGAAAACACTTCACTTCATGGCGGGTACAAAGGCGATTAATATTGATACTCTTGTAATCCATTCGTAGCTCTTGTGCAACTTTAGACATATCTGACAATGAATACAAAAATCCAGTAAGGGTTGATTATTAATATATGTTTACTTACCACATATCATTGGGTCTAATGAATGGCAAAGATGCTGTAAACATTCAAGTGTTTCAGAGAACATCTCAAACTCTTTAAATCTCTGTTTTAGTGTTGATTTGAGTTCACCATAACCAGCATCTTGATGTGCTTTTTGTGCTATAGAATTGTACAACCTCTTCATTTGGTCAATATTTGCATGAATTTTTGTAAGCTCTTCTATTGTAATATTTCCATTCTGAAGACTTTCAAATACCTCATCCAGTTTAGATATTGCACAAGTGCAGGCAAGCAGACAATTTTCAGCTAATTTCTCTCTTGCCTTTGAAGAGCCACCTAAGACACACAGTAAATTATCCATAAAAATCGTCTTCAAATAATATAGTGCATTTTAAAATGTACATACTTGATGTGATTCATTGACATGCACGTGCCTTTAAAAATATATAGCATGTGTCAGAGGAGGAACTAACCCTCAGTGCACATGTGCAGCGAGGTTTACAGTACTTGGTCGGTCTGTCTGTCTGTCTGTCTGTCTGTCAGTGTGTCGACGCTTATCCTCACGCTACAGACTACCAGGCAGCCTATGAGAGATATCAACGGCTTCCTGAACTAAGCGAGCCTGAAAAATAAAAACAGCGATTCTACTGAAACGACTATGTTTGAGAGATATGCTGTAAAAACAAGCAAAAAAGCTGATGCGTAATAACACTGGGCTTACCTCAACCTGATACCCTTGCTCTGTGTACCTTGGAGGCAAAGTCACAGCAAAGGGCATTTTATCAACTCCTGCATGCTATCAACTAAGTAGCTAGCCTGTGCTCAGTCACTTCACAAGCTTCTAGCGAGAGACCATGAGTAACTGAGTACTCGTAGTCCAAAGGTTGGCTGAAAGAGCTCTCCTACCCACCTTCTCATCTGGTGTCCTGGGTGGTGATAGCGGGGGTTGGGGGTATACAGTGGTAGAGTAGAGAAGGCATTGCTCTGGGGAGGTGTCTGTGGATGGACCGGGTTCCAAATCTCCAGGTTAGACCTGCGACCGTGTCTGGGCAAGAGGGGCAGGCAAGCCACTCCTCTCACTCAAGCTTACTCGCGCAACTCAGAGGGGAGGGGCAGTCTACCCCCGGGCCAACTCCCCCCTCTTGCTCAGACAATCCAGGCAACACACCAGTTGGGTGTGGAGGTGGTATGGGGGAGGGGGATTAATGGCCTCTCCTGTTCCTACATCCCTTCTCTATGCCGCCTATGGTTAGAGCAAGATGCAACGTTTGTCCATAAACAGCTGACTACAATGGGTACGAGGACTGCAACACTCTGGCGACATGTAAGTATTGCCTTCATGCGCAACACATGCACTGTTTCCAATCCCTGTTGTACATAGCCTAATAAATCTATAAATTCAGTGTTATGAAGAAGTTGCAATACACATATGCACGAAGTTTCATAGTATTTGAATTACCACTAGTGTAACAGAGACACAAGGACAATGTTAAGCATGTATTGTTGTAGTGACCTCATGCGCATGTGCTGTAGTCATTTGCCTATACACGTAGTAATGTCATAACTTATACGTCTCTAGAGATGGATTTATGTAACGGACGGATCGCATGCTATATTAGCCAAATATGATGATTGCTTCGGATGAGAGTCAAAAGTACGGAGAAAGGAGGGGCGAGACCTGGATGGGTGACAGAGCAACCTCCGCAATCGCAGTCTCCATGGATTAACTGAACATGACGGTGGAAGAACTAGTTAAGCCCTTGAATGTACCACACCATATATTACAAGCTGTCCAGCACGAGCAGTAAGCTGCAAGTGCCAAACGATGAGACCAGTTAGTGTGTTTTCCACAAACTTTACTGTTTTTGCTATTGACAGGCTGGGGTATATACAATGCTGCTCCTCTAGGGGATTCCCGAAAAATCTGCCCCACCCGGCAGGGCCAGCTCGACTGCACAGCCGTAAACTTATTTCCTACGGCTAATGTGGGTCTCTCCTTCAAAAGAAAGGCTGCCACACATCAAGGATAAACACCCACAATGACTGCCAAAGGCAGTGGCCAAGACACATAAAAAGGAGAGTTTGTTGATATGGGCAAACTCCTCCCCAAGTTGTGAACGAACACCAGGGAGGAAGACTGGACACCAGGCCCACAGGACCCTTAAAATTTGCTTCGAGGTCTTGTAAATGGGTAGTCAGAAAGATAATTTTGACAGTGAGTACGAAAAAGAGCAGCAAACACTTTGGACAGCCAGATTAATGTGCTCTATTGCTCTTATACATAAGTGCAGTCTTTATTCTTCTAGAGCATCATACACAGCTTTTATACACACCAGCCATCATACATATGCGTGTTCAGCCTCACACACACAGTGCAATGGCTCTATACAATAGCATTACCATCACAATGCCACCTAATCATGGATTTATCATCAACCAGTGTCAATGGCGAATCAAGAAAAGCATCTGCTCATTATCCTACTCGACCCATAATACTAGAGGAATGCAACGCATTGTTGGCAAGCGAGCACAAGCAGTTCATTATTTCGCATGTGTTTTACGCATATTTAAAACCATGTAGAACATTGCGGCATGTGCAGTGCCCGATACATACATACAAAAATTTCCGCATGGGGTAGGCTTACTTTGCTCGCCAATTATGGGATGCACCTAAGGGGTGACGGCACGGCTGTATTAATGGCTAAGGTAGACATCAGGCATCACAGACACATCCCGGTGCACCCAGACAATCAGGTGCTGATGGTGGGATGAAAGAATCTTCATTGACATAGCCTTTGCCATTTGGTTTGAGGTTTGCTCAAAAATATTCAACGAGGCAGTGGAAGGGATCCTAAAGCAGCAGGAGTTTATTGTGAACTACACTACTTGGGCGATTTTCTTGTGATCAAGACAAGTAGGGGTGGGAGGGCAGGGATAGCAGATCACAGGGCACTTTTAGGCGATAATCACTGATAGCATAAGATTCAGGTGAGATCACGTGAGCTCCGGCTATGGATAATCACATGATGTCCCATGCATTGGGGTGAGGTCACATGCCTGAAGAGCCAAGTCCCCTTTGCTTGTTTCTAGTACTTTTCCAAAGCAAAGCACTAAAGTGCAAACTCTCAGTGCAAGAACGCATGAGCGTAGCGCTGATGTGAACAATGCGCATAGAGCACCGTTAATTGATGGGGGGAATGTCATGCAACCTGATCCCATTGAAGGAGGTTCTTGCTCTAGCACAGGCTAGCTGCATCAGTGAGTAGCTTTTAAAGAAACACTTGACTAAGTAACTTCATCAATCAACAGTGAGGCTAAACCCGGTCGAGGTAAATCGTGGCTGATTATTTTCTCTTGAACGCAGTTGGTTGAAAATAATAGCCATTTTGTTTTTCATGCACTGGGAGCTCAGAAGCGGTACCCATGACTTATAGGATGCGTCGTAGCCTGTAGTGCCAGAATAGCTGCAAACAAACAGACAGACATGTCGACCAAGTACAGTAACCCTACCTGTGCATGGATCGTGTTTGCAT